>KE504658.1:1326362-1344314 GCA_000441515.1 Elaeis oleifera
TGTCAAAATAACTTTTATTATTTATAATTCATGTACTAATACAAAAGGAGCACAACCGTCAACAGGCTGACGATTGGCTTTGGGACACTATTCCCAACAACATCTTCTTGACGCCATGACCAATTTTTACTGTGATCGGCAATAAACGAAGCTATATATCCAATCCGCGATACTGTTCGCCTTCTGATAGCCATGTCGAATAGCCATCGTAGAAAAGTGACCTAGAAACCTCTAGATGTCATGGAGCAGTGGATGAGCTCTCACCTACTTTGTTTCATCCCCGGATCTAGCCAATGACTGTGGTAGAGCATCCTCCATGAAGATGCTTTCCGCATGCAACTCTTGCTGTGTGCAGGTGATGCCCACCTAGGCTATCTAGAGCTCCACTCTTGGGACCGACGGCTCAAATAAGTATGAGCCCCTAACTAGCCAGAAATCTACCATCCGGGCTCCGAATGGCGTAGCATACACCACCTCTGCCATCCTTGACACTGCCATCAAAGTTGATCTTGATAAACCCCGAGAGGGAGGCTTTTAAATGATGAAATGAACCCTCCGAGTCATTGTGTGTGTAGCAGGGGAGCCCCAGAGACTCAGGGTGATGATCCAAGGATATCTTCATAAATCGACAATCATATAATTTCAACTTTCCATTTGTCAAATCAATGATTGAAAAATTATCTAGGCTAGCTAGTCCTTCCATCCATTGGGTCCTCCCATATGCTAGGTTTGGTTGCGGAATAAATTTGGAAAAATCATGAAAAGATGTCTTGATAAATTCGAAAGAATAACACTATTTTGTGGCATAAAAATCTTGTGTGCTTGGGTGGATGGATGAGTTTGGGAGAATAAGGTAAGGAGATAAGCGGTTTCTTTTATCTAGACAAAATTATCCTTCCATTTGCAAAATATGACTAGACATGATGAGATAATTATTAATATTATTTTATTATTTAAATAATAATATTTAATATTATTATTTTATTTGATCATAATTAATAATATTAATAACTAATGTTGCTAGCATTATTATTACTATCGATAGTTAATAATATTAATATTATTTGATTCATAATAATAAATAGTACTATTGTTTATTATTTATATAATTTATATATTATCTGTAATGTTATTATTTATTATTTAAAACTAATTAAGAGAGTTGAAGGAGAGAGGGGCAAAAAGTAATTGGGAGAGATAACCATGGTGGTAAGTAGGTGCTATAACCATGGTGAAATATCAATTCCGGCCCCCCGACGGAATTGCTTGTAGGGTCGAGTAGGAGATTTTATATGTAGGTCGAGCATAAACTACTCCCCCCAATGTTAGCTCTCTGGATGGGATAGATTGGAATAACTCCTATATTCCATTCATATTTCGCTTTCAAAATGGGGCCTTAGGCTACGAAAGTCTTTCTTCAATGGTGATCATGTTTGCACCTCTATTAAACACTTCGAAGGGTTTATCATCCCATGTTGGTAAAACCATCCTTATAGTAATAAAACAGGATTAGTATATGGTGAACTTATATGCAACAAATAGGCCCAAAGGTAAAAGCATTTGGAGCACATCGCAAACTAGATAGAAATCAAAGTTGAGTAGCCATGATGCTACAATAGTGTGACAGATAAAACATTAAGCTAAAATGTAATTGTCCTAAAGCAGAATTGTATAAGGAAATTATGCTCAAAGGGTTGTGCTGAAAAGTGTGAATTAGTGAAGCATGATAAAAAAAATTCCTTAGCAAGTTTTAAATTTCATGGGATAGGGGTATCCCGATTTCTCTATGAAACAGGATGTCCCATTGTCATGCCCTATCCTAGCAACGGTCTCGATCATACCTCTCGATAGATATCCTTCATTTATCTTCCTTATTCTTTTCTTTTTTCTTCTTCTTTCCTTCATTCCTTACTTTTTCTACTATTTTCCTTCTTTTTTCTTTTTTTTCTTTTTTATTCTTTATTTCATTCTTCCTTCCTTCTTATCTCTTCCCTTTCTTCCTTCCCTTCTTTTTCGTTTGCCTTCCTTTCTTCATTTCTTTTCTTCTACTTCTTCTTTTCTTCACTTTTCCTTCTCTTCATCTTTCCTTTTTTTCTTTTCTCTTTCTTCTTCTCTCTATGTATGGATGGGTTTCAGAATTCTGGTCCTATTCAGTTCCATTTTCTCACAAAGCAAGATGGAATAGTTGGGACCCCCCCATCCCGCCAGAGCTTAAAACATTGACAAGCTCTTGCACATTGATATCTATGTCGGCATTTTGATCTTAATAGATTTGTTTGTATCCAAATGTATCAACTAATTTCAACAAAGATGATTTGTAGCTAAGGGTAAAAGATATTGAATGTTGGGTATTAGTGACCTGACTTTGATCCCATCCTCACCCATTTCAAATGGACTTCTCGCCATTATAGTTCTTAAAAAAATAAAGGAATTTTCACTTTGAAGTTGCCACTAGGTATAGGCCATACAAAAATTTGGCTGAAAATGGGTGTTTAGATGGATGTTTAGGTGAATGCTCCTAGGGAAAAATGGGCAAAATCTAATTGAAATTAAAAATATTCAAATTAAACCGAAAAGTAGAAATAAATCAAAATAAACTAAGGACATAGAGAGTAAATTAAAGGAACACGCTGGTGTTCATTTATTTTATATCATTACACTGCATTACTGCAACATTCTGAACATTATTTTTAAGAAATTTGTGAATCTGTAGGACCACCATTATTCTAATCATATCATAATATAAATTGATCATCCAAATAACACCCCCAAGAGTTCAAGTTAATGCAACATGAAGTGTGAAAGGATGAACTAATAAATGCAAAATAGGAAGTAAGCAACAAATTGAAAGGTAGTGTCGTCTAAGTTTTAATTCTATGAAGTGTTTAGTATTACGAACTCATAGCCCAAAAGCTTAAGTCATTGGAGGAGAATCAGCTAGGCTAATAAACCTATATGGCTCCACTTTCATTAGTCAATATGGGACTATGACAATCGCACACACCCAACCTTGTAATGCTCTCATCACAGTTGGCTCCTATTTGGGGGGGGGGGTGTTCAACCCTATCCGGTCCTCCTTAATCTTGATATTATCCATTGAGGGGTTCACATGACTAATAAAATTGTGACATACAATTGGCCTGGCTCTGATACAAATTTTCACGGACTTATAGCCCAAAAGATTAAGCTATTAAAAGGTCTGACCGACCCAAGCTAGTAAACCCATGTGGCACCTTTTTTATTAGACAATGTGGGACTATGACATTAGGAACCAAACAAATATTGAAGTGGGATTGTTATCCGCTTGGAGAACTAATAACACCACCCGTCCCACCCACCAATCGACATCTAACCCATCATAGAAGATAGTCAAGAAACAAGCTTCCTAGCCATGTGCACGCCTATAAAAATTGTTAGGGCACATAATGGGCCTGACTGCCTTATTGGTTGGGCCTTAAACTGGGCATCCATGTGACGGCTTAAGAATGGTTGGCTTCCTTGGTGGCTGAAACGGCCACCGTCAGAAAGCTCCAACATTCGTTTTTTGAATTGAAAGTTCATGCAATAAATTTTTTCTCATTATTGGCAAGAAAGCTACAAGGTTGCCTATAGCTCATTTCATAAGTAAGCTAACTTTGATGAGTTTGGTGGAAAAGCAATATAAAGTTTGCATAAATTTTATTAAAATTTTAAGGTTTAGAAATGGCAGTAGTCTTATGAAAAAGAGTGTTTGTCTCTGGATGGAACTTGGTTCCTACAAATCATGTTCTTTTAGTTATTTATTTTTCATGTTTAAATAATTAAATATTTTATTAGTGTAGGCTTGGTAAAGCATAGATTTGGGTAGAACATTAAAGGTTCTTTGAATGTACACACATGCAAGGAATCAGGTATATTTTTAGTAGTTAGCTACACTGTAAAAAAGGAAGACAAATTTATCGTTATACTTGTCTAGTTCCTTGATGTTCTTCGAACAAAATTGCTATTTAAAGGGCCAACTGAGCAACATAAATCTTGGTATGTGTACACCCCTCAGTTAATGGACCAATTGTAAATAGTTATGGTTATTTTGGAAAATGTGAGCTGTGAGAGGAAGGGATGGTGATGGGAAGAGGTGGGGATAAGATGAATATTTGAGGAGGCAGTCTACGAAATTCTTTGCAAATTTGCAAATGTGATGTCTATGAAGACACTATCAGTAAGGGTTCAAGATCATGGATTGAATATGGTAATCAAATGAGGTGGATAGGAGAGTCAATTAAGTAGTGGTAAAGCCATCAAAGGATTTCTTTCACTTGTTGCCTAGGGAGCATTAGCAAGAGTGAAGATGACATGAGGCGGACATGTTAAGAAATGTTGATGAGGGAAATGGTTGGAGAAACCATCCAGAGGAATGGGATTGGGCTAGGAGGAAGAACATGCAGGGATCCAAATCCTACTAAAAGATGCAAATAAGAAATTCTGTAGCTCCCCTTTGGATCATGCTAGGTCAAGGGACGGCTAAGACATGGTCGAGCTGAACACACTGTCACGTAGTCACAAGAATGTTGGTGCTCAACCCTAAAATTCTACTTACTACAACATGCATGGGATGTGCACGTGCGTAGACATGCATGCACATAGACAAAAAGCATGCATGATGCATGGATGCATGTGTTACAGAGACATAATATATGATCAGTATATAAAGGCTTATGCAGAATAGGCTATAGGGGAGTGGTTCTATACTGCCTTCAACAGAGGAGGTTCTGAGAGTAAAACTCGAGAGGTTTCCCAAGATCTGGGCACAGGTAATTATTGCATCATAGATATGTATGTGTATATATGTATGTATATGTATATATATTGAGTTGCATATGGCGTGATAAACTTTCTGCAAATGTAAGGTGGAAAAAGATGTTGACACATACCAAACCTAAACATGGGAGCCAAAATATGTAAAATTGAACCATGATATGATTTACAAAATCCAACTTGCTTATAACAAATAATAAAATGTTTCGGATGCTTCTTGCCGCAGGTCATCCCAGATTAGCTGTTTACACGGTCCTAATGTTGGGTAGACTTGATGAATATGTGAGGAATTGAAGAAAATATGATTTTTTGATGCATTTTAGAGATTGTAGGTCATATCTAATGTCTCAAATTTCTATTTTATTGCTGCAATATTTAAATAACTCGAAATTAGTTCTACATCATGGAAGGATCTTCGTTATGCATAAACAATCTAACATGCACTTTCTTTCTGGTTCTTTGTTTGAGTATGTAAAAGAGTAGGCTTTCATTTCCTTGATCCTTTGAAAAATTCATAGCATATGAAATCTCTTTTGTTTTTGATCTACTAATTTTTTAAGTTTGTAAGGATCCATGAGAGCTTGTTTTGCTCCCACATTGGCTGTACGTTGAGGAGGTCCTTAGTACTTGAGCCCTATTAGTATGCTGGTCTTTTTGGTTAAGGCCCTGGATCATTATAGATAGTATCAGAGCTAGTCTAGTTTTGAGTTGTATGCGGCTAGAAGATGTCATAGTACGAGTCCTTTAAGAGTCGACCTCGATTGGTCCTATTGTGTGTATGTATATAGTTTTATATCAGGTGTGTTGTGTGTACTCGTGCGGATGTATATTTAATCCCATATTAACTATACAATAGGTACATCCTGGATATAGGTACATCCCGGATACTTATACAAGATGAAGAAATTCAGATAATACCTTTCGATCGACTTTTTAAATAAAATCTTGGATTATTATAAATAATATTGAAGCAAACGTAGCACATGGCCTACGTGGACTAGAGGATATTATCGAATAGATCTAGATTAGGTTTGTAGTACTTATGATAGACGTTAAATGGGTTTTGGATCCTAAGCCTTGCAAAGAAATCAGGGCTTAAACTGGAGGAGAATGCGAGGACCTATGTGGGGATATATTTAGTTCCTCGTTAACTATGCAATGGGTAAATATTGGATGCTCATACAAAATCAAGGAACTCAAATAATATTTTTTGACTAGTCTTTTTGAGTGAGATCTGTTGTGGTCTTTCTCCGATCAAGGTAGTCAGCCTGGAGCCTTGATCTAAATATTTGAGTATGGGCCGATGGGATGCCGGAAGATGGAGTGCTCTTGCCGAAGGTGCACAGTCAAGGCCGGAGGAGAGAGCAAGGAGTCAACGGTGAATAGTGGTGCTGGTCTTCACCTGGCGCCAGAAAGAAGACCTGCAAAGAAGCCCGTCGGAGATACCTCCGATGAGGATCCTTCGACGCTCAAGTTAGTGAGATAGCTTGAGAGAAGAGAGCGACAGAGTCTTTGAGTTGCAAACAGTATACGTACCTGAACGGGTCCCCACTTACCTCTATTTATAGAAGGAGCAAAATAGATGGTGAGAGTATAGATGATCATGTCAATCATATCCCGTTGTACGATGCCGCATGGGCGTCTTTAAATGCTGACGTCCAGCGTGCCTTCTATTTGGCGCACACAAGGTAGTGGATGCTACCATGCGTGAGGTGTAATAAATGACCTTATGAGTGCATTTAATAAATTCGTAGCATCCCATCACAGCGTACAGCTAGCCGGCCAGAGTATGACGTTTGAGTGACATGATCCTGATGTGGTCTGTCAGAATGATGTGGTGGCTATATTTGGTGCTCAGCTAGTTGGTAGAGGCCCGTATTGTCGGAGTTGGAAAATGAAGCCGTCGAAAGATGGTATCTCATTGTCGACTGGCGTAGTTGGCCGTACGTCGAGTAGAAAATCGGTTATAGACCGAGCACTGTTGAGTGTAAGTAGCCGTGAATGGTACGTTAATTCTAATCGGTCTGTGCTGACTAGGAGTGAGCTGCCTCTAGTCGGTCGAATGCCGTTGATAGAGGCCGTCGATGAACCGACCGGATAGGGCTCATTGATCTGAGTCGGAAGAAGCCACAGTGACTTAGACGGTATGGCTCCTTTAGTTGGCTTGGAGATGAGTAGGAAGGTAGTCGGCTAATTGACGAGCATCTACCCTAACAAGATCCTATATTGTTACATATGTGTTGAGGAGCCTTGCGCACTTGCATGCACATAAGAATCCGGCAAATCCTCTCCTTATTGGTCCTTTTTGAGTTATTATAAATTATATCAATGTGAATCCAGCCGATGGCTGTGTGGCTAGGAGTCCTCTAAAGCTGACCACAAGTATCTGGGGTGCTTCTGGATGGATCATTCCCTAACGAGTACGACCAGTATTAAGCAGAGGAGTGTGTTAGAATGCATGTAGACGTGTATTTAGTCTCACAGTAAGGATGCATTAGGAAGGTCTTACGCAATGAAGAAAGGTTAAGGACTTTAATTAATAACCTTCTGGCTAATCCTTTTTGGACCGTTGGGGGTTTCATAGTGAACTTTGAAAGCAAGTGCATATGAAACTCTCTTCCTAAGAGTTGGCTGTTTTTTATTATTTTGGCATTTGGGTGTTCCTCGACTGCCAGGTTGAATCGGTGCATATCCAGTGGCAATTAATTTTGTTTAAGCTACTTCTGGACTTAATAATCTTATCATTTTGTTTGTATCCTTGTATTCAAGATTTTTCCTATATGAGAGTGAAAGAAAAAAACTTGAGGCTGATTTGACTTGTGATCATCAATATAAATTGTTCTAGACATCAAACTAGTCGATCTCTGGCAACAGCTAAGGTGCACATGTCAAATTCGATATTCGGTACTCTATATTCTCTTATTTTTTGTAAGAAATTACTCTTAAGTTCATTTGAATCATAAGTTTCTAGATTTTGTAATTTTAACAATTTCCCAGTTCTTTCATTTTTAAAAGTAATTAGAATCATATAAATTACCATGCAGTCCAGTATGTTTATGAGATGTATCCATTGACAACCGCATTGATTTGCATTGTAATATTGTTCTTTTACATATTTGATTGGCTGAAATGGGTGAGATATATCTCTTAGATTCCTTTTTTCGCAAGTCAATTAAATTTAATGCTTATTTTTCATCTACTGTCTCAAACATGTTGGGATGTTTTAGAGATTTCTCTGGCTTTGATCTAAATGCAATTGCATCTACCTCTAAGTTGTTTGAAGAATTAATACGTTTTAATAAGTATTCTCTGCAGATTTCTTTTATCTGAACATAGTCATGAATGAACCTAACTTTTGTATTTGTGGTGTTTCAGCATGGAAAAGACGATCGATCGTTACATAATGCATGCAAAAGATGTTAACATCAACAAGAAATCAAGAGAGCATAATGCACAAGTTAACATTCCTTCACTATTCTGAAGTGATCCTATTTTACTTATCTGACTTTTGATGGTTTCTGTTTAATATCAGAGTGATCTGTTTGATTTCATGTATTATTCTTGCAGAGAAGGAAGCATAGCATTCAGGAACTAGGTTTTGAGTTTAGTTACTAAAAGCACATAAATACTCGAAATATACTTATAGTTCATTAAAAAATTATCAAATAATATTTTTTTTCTTTGTGTAAAGAAGGGAAGAGACTACCCCACCTATTTCCTAAGAAAATGAAGGTATAGCAATAGTTAGAGCTCAACAAACAATGAAAAACCTAAGAAACCAACCCCAAATTCAAAATATAAATTCAAACCAACCCCAAATCCATGTAGAATAAAAGAAAGAAGGTGGTTGATGCCAACCAACCGAGCTAAAGCTGGTTGGCAGAAGAGAAGAAAACATCATTTCCAAAGCCAAGTGTCAGATTAAGCAAAACACCTAAGTATCTTTAAATGCTTTTCATTATTACCATCAGTGACATCATATGGAAAGGATCAGATAATAGTAATAGGAACAGAGAAAAGGTAACATTCAAGGATTTATATTATGGTTATCATGCACATAAGAAATTGTCATGAACTATGAAAGAGTCTTAAATAATGATACACAAACAATAATGCACCTTTATAAAAATCCTTAGGACAAACTCCTAAAATTAATTCTCTTTTTTTATTTTGTATATGTCTTGAAATTAGTTGCCTAAACTGCAGCAGTTGAAGTCTGATGCTGCAAGCTTGATGAAGAAGATTGAACGGCTTGAAGCTTCTAAAAGGTGCAGACTGAAAATTTGAGAATTTGCCTCTCACTTGAACTGGAAAATATTTTCATAAGATAAAACCCTGACACTTGCTTCTGAGCAGAAAGCTCTTGGGTGAAAATTTAGAATCATGTGCAATTGAGGAGCTGCATGATCTAGAGCTCCAGTTAGAGCAAAGCCTAAGCAGCATCAGAAATCGGAAAGTACGATATAAAGCCTTTCTTGTTATTGTATTTGACTTTATCCATCAACCAAACATCATTATCTCTGACATGATCATTATCTTCTGTTTCATTCAGTATCAAATGCTCGAAGAGCAAATCTGTCAGCTAAAGAAAGGTAGACTATTAATTGTTCATTGTGACAACAAGGTGTTCTGTTTTGCTAAGGAATTACATGAATTTTATTCTAGCCCTTGGACTTCCACTTACATTTTGGTCATCAAATTCAGGAAAAGATCCTCACTGCTTCGATACAAGAAAGGTAAGAAGTTGAATCGAATTTGGTCTTTATGTTGTTCCATCTTCTAATCAATGTGCAATAGTTAAAGTCTCTATCACTAAATGGTTAGTGAGTAGTGACTTCTTCAACAATGTCTTAACTGACTTGATGTTTGTTCTTTATGTTAAGTTAAATGCAGAACCTCGACTACAGCTATGTGCTCCTGCTGTTTCTGATGATTATGATAGTCAGAATACAGATGTAGAGACAGAGCTGGTAATTGGCAGGCCAGGGACTTGCAAGGTCAAGTGATTCATGTTATCATCACCGGCGCCTGCATTTATGGATTAAATGGATTCACATAAATATAAATGCCCATGGAAAATAAGAGTACATCAACTGTGTTATTTTGTGAAAGATTGTAAAATCCAAAGAGCATGAAGTGGATTACCTAATTATTACCTACATTATCCTGTATGAATAAATAGGTGGATATTTCCTATCTGTCCAAGATTGGATTGAACTTGTCTTTTAGTTATGTTACTGAATGGTCGAATGGTTTGTATTGTTCATGGTTGTCTCAGGATAAAATTCATTGCTTAAACTCTTACAATGTTGCTTCTTTCATATATGGATTGATTAAGTATTTTGCGAGACCCAAGCTGAAAACAATCTGAGTGGAAGTTAATATGATGTCTGCTTAACCACCAAAAATGTGATGCACACCACATAGGCCATGTAGCAAAAAATGCAAGGACTGCCACGAATTTTGATGCCTTGTCGCATGGGAATTAGCCATGATGTGGCATTTCAACCTATCCCAAGGCCCAAATGGCATGTAGTATTGACACACATTGGCCAGATTTTGACAAGATAAATCTCATCTGATCTGGATGCGTCAGTCCTGCAACCAAACACAAAACAACAATATGTTATAAATCTTAAGAGAGAATAATCAATCACATGTGAGTCATTGCCTAATAAAATCTGACATTTTGTTAACTCAAAGACATAATTTTAATCCAGTTCTACTAATGATGACAAGCAAAGAAACTAGACATATGTCTGGAACTGCTAAGCCTACATACTCCAACTTTGCCGATCGATATCTTCAATGACAATTCTTAGCTTTCACATCTTCCAAAGGAGTGATCGGAAAGGCAAAGAAGCAAAGCCATTCTCAAAATTCTCTGGATGAGAACCATACACAGATAGACCATTAAAAGCGCAAAAAACTATAGTCCATAATTCTTCCTTGGGCAAACAAAGGTAGATGGAAGCACAAGTATTCCCCCTATTCATGTAGAATAGATGGTATGGGCCTTGATATCAAGGCTATTAGTAATTTTCGATGTGGATATGGCCATTCTATAGGGTGACGTTGTTGATAAGAGCAATTCTTTGTGCGCCGCACGTGGTGCAAAAAATCACATTCGGTGTCCAATGATTCGCTCAGGCACGGGCTCAGAGACGTATTTTTTTTTGCCGGCCTTATGTGAGAGCGAATCACCGTGCACGGTATGCGATCTTCTGCACTGTGTGCGGTGCACAAAAATTTCGCTGTTGATGAACACCAATTTCAAATAGGGTTCCAATCTTGGGACTTCTCATGGAATATAAGGTAATAAGTGGAGCAACCTAGCCATGCTCAGAGGTTAGTGATTTGAGATGATGTTAGAGTTCAACTCGCCGTAGGCGTGAACTATCGTGTAGTATGCATTGTATTTTATGTGCTCATGTTCCAAACTCAATAATATAATTTTGTCACCAAGTATACTGCTTTTTGAGCGTTAAAATTACAAATTGTAATAATACATATCTAGAAAAAGAAAAAAAGCTCCACCTAAAGCCAATAAATCTCAAATTTATGGAGCTCTTACAGACAATCCTAATATGAGAACCTAAAATGCTGGAAAAGCACAAGCACTAGGGGACAGTACATTCACATAGCTCAAAATTACATATTATGACTAATTTATATCAATTACTCTCTTGGAACAGATCATCCTTGGTATGGAACAATGAAGTTTCTAGCTATGCGTTTAGTAATCCTAAGCCTTGGTTTAAGAAAGGCTTGAACAGAGACTTGGGTCTCAAACCTGTTGCTGTAAGGCTCCGAAGGGGAGGTCGGCAATGAATCAAGCTGGAGAGCTGAGAGTTACGCCGATATGAACAACGAGTAAAACCTGTAAAAAAAGTTTTAAAACTGTGGGTGCCTTCCGATTTAAGATCCTCTGATGCTTAAATCAGACGGGGCCTTGAGAGTAAGTAGTGAAAATGGAGAAATAGAAAGCATGAATGAGAGTTTGAGTAGAGAAAAGTAGAGAGAACTCAAATTTTTTTGAGGATTTTAGCAGACTTTTGTCTCTGTTCACTTAGACTTGACTTATCTGATGAGGTCAGCCTTTAGTTTCTAATGAAGTTGGCCTCCTGATGAGCTCAGCTGTCAGCCTGCTGATGAGGTCGGTCTTTTAATAAAGTCGGCCTTCAGCTTTCTGATGAGATCGGCCTCGTGATGAGCTCAGCTGTCAGCCTATTGATGAGGTTGGCCTCCTAATAAGGTCGGCCTTCTGATAAGCTCAGTTGTCAGCCTTCCGTTGAGATCAACTTTCTGATGACTTCAGCCTTCTAATGAGGTCGGGCTTCTAATGAGGTCAGCCTTCTGATGAGCTCCACAGTTGAGCCTTATATCAGTATTTCCGAGAACTCTTGAGTATGAGTCCTGAGGACATCAACTGAGGTGGTATAATCCTCTACAACACTTGTCCTTCACTTTTGAGTTCGAAGAAATTATTTCGAATGAAAGTAGCCTATGAAAAAAATTTTCAGCTTATTCGATGTGACGAATCCATGCCGTTTGGTTCAAGTGAACCATTGCATCCTTCCACTTAAGCTTGAGTGGGCAGGTCGGATCTCCTATATATCTGATAGGATTTCAATCTTTGGTGTCTCATTTTCTTCCCTTTCAAGGACATATTATCTAAGAATATGACTTAGAACATAAATCTCCTTGAGCTAATGTTTGCAAAGTCTCATCCATAAATCCAAATGCTTCACATCGGATATTCATGAATTAAACACTAAGTTGTTCGATTTGGTTGGGATTTTCATGGTCTTATCGTGGCTTTTCTGACCTTGTTTGGATAAACTTAGTCTTTTTTTTCATTTGATCGGGAATATTTATTGTGGTTAAGGGGTCAGATGACTCGGATGGTTGGGTTAACTCCTCTCTCATGTACATGAGGTATTGTCCACTTTGACTTTGACCATTTTTGGACTTTAGCAGGCCTTGGTCATCGGAGCCTTATGGTTTTGCATTTTAATATGGGGAGAGAAGATTCCAATCTTTATAAGCCATACTCTCTATTGACTCACAATCAATATGGGACTAAGGAAGCTGTCTCTGTCTTTTCAGAGAAAAACTCTCAGCTACCCCTTGATTTTCACTATGATCTCTCATTTCTGCTCTGTGGTACGTTGGAGCTGTTGTATCGCAGTAGTGAGGGCTTGAACTTGCTGAACTCGGAGGTTGAATTACTGAGGATCAACAGTCCTTGATGGTTAAGTGACTTTTTGAGCATCTTTAGAAGAGGATGAGATAGATAGAGGATGAATTGGTGCTTTTTGTTTATCATTTTCTACTAAAATTGTTAATATCCTTCCTCTAGCGTCAATCTGTTGCTGCAAGGCTCTGGAGGGGAGATCGGCAATGAACCAAGCTAGAAAGCTGAGAGTTGCATCGACGTGAACCGCGAGTAAAATCTGTAAAAGAAGTTCTAAAATCGTAACGTGCTCTCCGATTTAGGATCCTCCGATGCTTAAGTCAGATGAAACCTTGAGAACAAGTAGTGGAAATAGAAAAGTAGAAAGCAAGAATGAGAGTTTGAGTTAAGAAAAGTGGAGAGAACTCTGATTTTCTTTGAGAATTTTAGTAGAGTTTTGTCTTTGTTCACTCAGACTTGACTTACTAGATGAGGTCAGCCTTTAGCTTTCTAATGAGGTCGGCCTCCTGATGGGGTCGGCTTTCTGATGAGCTTAGCTGTTAGTCTGCTGATGAAGTCGGTCTCTTGATGATGTCGGCCTTCAGCTTTCTAATGAGATCGACCTCCTGATGAGGTTGGACTTCAGCTTTAGGATGAGGTCAGCCTTCTGATGAGCTCAGTTGTCAATCTATTGATAGGATCGGCCTCCTAATGAAGTTAGCCTTCTGATGAGCTCAACTGTCAGCCTTCTGTTGAGATCGACTTTCTGATGACCTTGATCGATGAAGTCGGCCTTCTAATGAGGTCGGTCTTCTGATGATCTCTACGGTCGAGCTTTATATCAATATTCTTGTCAATCCGAGAACTCTTGAGTATGAGCCCCGAGGACATCAGCTAAAGTGGTATGATCCCTTACAATCGTTGGACAAGATCCGATATCAATTATTGTGGAAAAGAAAGAAGAAATAAAAATAAAAAAAATAATCAAATAAGTGGATCAGCCAAAAGACTCGCTTCCACGGGCATGCAAAGCTTCACTATGAAAAGAAAATTAATTACAAAAGAAGACCTCACTTGCTCAACTCTCAAATCTCTATTTCTCTCTCTCAACAAGAAGCACTCACCCTTATGGAGCTCTCAAAATCATCCAAAGAAGCCTCTCTATCGCTCACCAAGACTCCAAGACCTCTCATGATGCTCACTACTGTCTTTATCTCTCGGCTGCACCTTCTACCACACTCTGTTCATCCATAAGAGCTTTTAAGGACCTGAGATCGAGTCCAGATCAGAGTTTAGATCTCCTAACAGCACCCAACAACCCACCGAACCATCAGATCATACTCGACACACTCTAGTTGCCATTCGATTGCGCAATCACATGAAGCCGGTCCACAAAATACCATAGACCGCAAGAAACTCTCCAAGAAACATCATCGGCACCCCATGGACCATGCGAAATGCCCTGAGAATCAAGGCCTGATCCACGTGGCCCCACATGGACCACGCCAGCCCAATGGACCATGATATGCCGCACCCCACGCATGCCTACACTAGGCCAGGGCCTCATGCTGGGCCACGCCCGTAGCCAGCCCATGTGCGCCCACGCAAGCCTGGCTGGCCCATACGCTGCCAGCCTACGTTGGCTCGTGGGCCCCTCCGATAGCCCGTGGGCCGTACCAGCCTGCTGTTGGCCTTCTCTCGCGTGTATCTACTCCGTCTGGACTTTGTTTCGATTGTTCTTGGGCTCGTTGGATTCTATTTTTAATCTTGGATCTCGTTTTAAGCTTATTATGGATTGAATCTCGAGATATTTTTCTCAATAATTTTCATGTTGACTCGATGTTTGGCCTCCACCTATCTTTGAGAACCTAAGATCCGTCTAGTCCCCAAGCCCTGGGGCATGCCTGCTATCTCATTAATGGGCAAACATGGGAGCTGAGCCAGAATGCTAGATTCCACTTTTGTCATGGGCTATATCCACTCTGATCAAAGATCTGCTCGGAGAAGTCTCCTACGATAATAGAAATTTCACTCTGTGACGTCGTCTCTCATCTTTTCGAATCTCTCATCTCGTACCCAATCACCTACATCTAGAGCTCCACCTCGCACTGAGCTCCTCCTAGCTCATGAAGCTCTAACTCACATTGGACTCCCTGTCAGGTAGTAATATCCTCCTCTGATCTTCTTTTTTCCAATATCACCTTATCACTATGTATAACCTTCAAGATTCCATCACCAGCTACCCACCGTAGCTGTTTAAATCCAATCTGCTTAGTGAGATAAGATTTTATCTGAAATTGGGTATGCATCGGATCTCTCCCAATCTCCTCACTGCACTATAATGTGTCATCCAATTGACCATCCCGATGCTCCTGATCGCACAGCTCGATCTATCTGATGGATGAATAGTACCTTCACTATTCTTCAAGAAGTCAAACAGCTCCTTTCTGCAATATACGTGATGGGTGCATGCAGAATCTAAAATCCACTATCAGAAAGAAATAGATACCTCATCAAATATCAACAGAACATCATCCTCTGACTCGCTATAGGCCGTCACCGTAGTAGCCGTCATTCGATCTCTGAGTTGAGGACAATCTCTGACACGATGCTCCAACTCATCACACCGATAGCACCTGATCTTACTAGGGTCTCTCATCTTGGACCTGGATCGTCCTTCTCATGATCTTCTGCCACTCCATCTGCTGCCCCTGCTCATCCAGAAATCATCAAAGTTAAGCTGCCGCCATTTAAGCTTGAAGCCTGGTTCTTCCGCTTGAGAACTTTAATCTGGAGAATCACCATGGTGATCTCATCCATCTTGATAGTGCTCTTTCCTACTAGAAGAGCAGTCACCAAAGACATACAAAAGGAGAAGCGATGCTAGTATGACCAATGCTCTAGTCTTCTCCTCAACCTTCTCATCTACATTGAGAAGAACGGTGAGAATCTTCTGAAAATGGTTGAGATGCTCCTGCACGCTCTGTCCTTCGTCCATCCGGAGTTGGTAGAACTGTCTCTAGAGAAAGAGAGTCTTGGTGAGGAACTTTGCTATGTACAACTCCTCGAGCTTCGACCATAGCACCATCAGAAAAGTCTCGTCAAGTACATCAATCACTTTCTCATCCATTAGGTACAAGCGGATGGTACTCACCATCTGCATCTATAGTCACTCTTAGGTCTTCTCTTTCATAGTGTCCGACTTCTTCTTATACAAGAGAGCGTCGATCAACCTGTGTTGGATGAGCACGTTCTTCACTCTCACTTGCCATAAGAAGAACTTGCTCTTTCCATCAAATCTGTTGATCTCCACCTTGATTATGCCTGTCTTCTCCATTTTCAATTTTGATCACCACTGTCACAATATGCACTCTGGTACCAACCTGGCTCTAATACCACTTGTTGGACAGGATTCAGTACCAATTATTATAGAAAAAAAATAAAAAATAATTAAATACATGGATCAGTCGAAAGGCTCGCCTCCACAGAGCATGCAAAGCTTTACTATGAAAAAAAAATTAATTACAAGAGGAGACCTTACTTGTTCAACTCTCAAATCCCTATTTCTCTCTCTCAACAAGAAGCACTTACACTTACAGAGCTCTCAAAATCACCCAAAGAAGCCTCCCTATCACTCACCAGGACTCCAAAACCTCTCATGATGCTCACTGCTGCCTCTGTATCTCGACTGCACCTTCTACCACGCTCTGTTTGCCCATAGGAGCTTTTAAGGACCTGAGACCAAGTCCAGATTGGAGTTTAGATCTCCTAATAGCACCCAACAACCCACCGAACCGTCAGATCACGCCCGGCACACTCCAATCGCCGTCCGATCGTGCAATCGCGCGAAGTCGGTCCACAAAAACATCATAGACCGCGAGAAACACCCCAAAAAATGCTGTCGGTCCATCGTAGACCATGCGAAATGCTTTGGAAAATAGGACCTCGTCCATGCGGCCTCCCATGGACCGCGCCAGTCCGATGGACCACGATACGCCGTGCCCTGTGCATGCCTAGGCTGGCCCGCATGCTGCCAGCCTGCGTCGGCACATGGGCCCCCTCCGACGGCCCATGGGCTGTACCAGCCTGCTGCTGGTCTTCTCTCGCGTGTATCTACTCCGTCTGGACTCCGTTTGTGCTGTTCTTGGACTCGTTGAATTTTGTTTTCGTCCTGAACCTCATTTTGGGCTTATTGTGGACTGTGTCTTGAGACATTTTTCTCAACAACAACAACAAACCCATTCCATAGAATTAATTTATTGGTTTATGCAGTCATATTTTAAACCAATTAAGCATGGTAGCATTTCTACGATCAGGGTTAACCCTGACCCTGCCCCTGCCCCTTTTCCTTTATGTATCTTCCTACTAATCATAATCTACAAGGGCATGGATCTCACTTATGGCTTGCCCCAATCTCTGTTCAATCTGAATTGCATTCACCACTGGTCTTGACCTAAGAATCTTTCATTGCAAACACCAATATGACAGTGGTGTTCTAACTTCGGTCCATGCATAGGAACACAGGTAATCTGCTATTGGGCTAGTCCAACTAGATAGTATAGATCCACCAACAACAAAGAGTAGTGCACTAAACAGCATATAGAGTGCTTCAAGGCTTACATTGCATAGGCCCATCATTTTTGCTAGTACAAACGCTGGGAAAGGCATATACATATATACAACAGTGGAGAGGTTGTTAGTGATGTTTCTGATAGCTTCTTCAGACTAAAGTCACCAGTCGTAGAGGTGAGGCATAAGCCTTTAGAGATCAACACCACACACACTACATGAGGACTCCGATATACTTGTTCCCCTTTTAAATGTAATACATGGTGACAGCTACTCATGCATGAGGATGAGCAAAACATATGCATACTCTCCAATATCTACCCCTATATTTAAAATCAGAAATATGTGGCAAATAAATATTGTTGTCCAAATTTTTTTTGATCAAAATATCCTCATTTAAAAAAATACTATAT
>KE504658.1:1351443-1368035 GCA_000441515.1 Elaeis oleifera
GTTGCCTAGTCTCCTCTCTGACTTGACCATCGGAGGGTCCCCGCCGGAGGCCCCCTCCGATCTGAGTGGACTTCTCTTGCAGGCGCTCGTTCCCGACGACCAGACGACGAGAGGATTGGCCGCAACAATTTCTATTATAAAAGAATAATAATAGAAAGGCAATTCCACCTGAAAACTTCCCATGTATCATCTCCTCTCTCACTCACTTGTATTGAAAATAAACCAATCCATTCCTATTTCTCCCATCCCAATTGTTTTCTCTCTAGCCAACCCGTTTTAGTTCTTATTCAAACCAATCTCTTTGACTTTATCTCAAATTTAAGTTAGGATCAATTCTGTTTCTCCTATCGGAATCTTGTTTCCCTAACCAATCTTCTCACTTTCTTACCAAATTTCATCTCTCTCAAAACTAATCATTCTTTACGGACTCCAATCTTGTCCTCTTATCCTCACTTCCAATGCATAATCTAAACTCTTTTTGATTATATCTGACTTGAGGCTCGTTGGGATGGGGTGGCTTCTAGTTGGTCTTTCCGCAAAGCCCAAGATAGTTTGGGCTTAAGTCATCGAGCCGAAAGTGAGATTAGGGCTAGGAATAGCCCGGCCTAAATTCTTACTTGGGGTTCGACTAGGCTTGACCCACCCTCAAACAACCCTACCCAACCATCCCTCTTCTTTCTCTGCGCCTCTCTCCCTTCCACCCCTCGCCATATTGCTCTTATTCTTTCTTTTGATCTCTCTCTCTCTCTCCATCTCTTCTTCCTTTTTTTCCTTCTGCTAAAGTTGCAAATGTCAGGTTGACCCATGACCCGACCTGTTGAGACATGATCCGAACTATTTTAAAAGAACCACGGGAATAGTCGGATTCTAAAATTAGATCCATTCTACTTTTCCGATTGGATTTGTGTTTACTAAATTCTAACCCAACCTGACCAAATCTATTTAGTTTCTAAGTTGATTTGGATCTTATGCTCAATGATCCAACCCAATCCAATTGGACTCGACTTATTCATTGTCTTTGAGATTTGGATTTCTTAAGACATGTTTTACAATGTTACCTTAATTTGTCTATCAAAAGAACAACTTGTGTTTGCTTTTCAAATATTACTACTGTGGAAAGAGTCGAACATTCTTATTGAGTCCAGAGGAGGCCTTCAATTATAGAAGAAAAAGCCTAAGTTCCTATTTTGGGAGACTGACCAACAACTCCGCCTTTTCTCAAGTATAAGTTATCCATGTCACTGGCAGGAAAGTTTTGATATGTGGGCCCATCAATATTATATCTATGACTAAAGATCATTGCTTTAAATAATATAAATATTATTTTGTAATGCAAAAGCATGATGAAGGAAAAAAACAAAGTATAATTTTGTATATTCTTGATCCCTAAAATCTTAGTAGACTAGACATAGTTTATGAAATATACTTTGTGCATGGCTTTCTATTAAGAACAAATATATTTTTTACATAGCATTTCATGAAGTAGTATGTTTATTGCATTTTATTAAGAAGTAGTATGTTTATTAAGTACTATTCATGTAATTGTGTTGATTATTTGGATTAGGATATGACCTATGTTAGGCTACACAATGATAAACAAAGATCATTTGCTTTAGTTTTTAGTTTCTCTTCCAAATACTATGAAAAATATATTGGTGCTATTTTAAATGAGATAGAAAAGATAATGAACTTTATTGATGGGAGATGCTGGCACAGGTTGTAAAATTCTTCAGATCCAACCTGACTCAGACTTGAATTAGACCCATATTTATAAGTTAGGGCCGGATTATGCATGGATCTGATCCAATCTGAATGATCCATTGGGTCCAAAAATTTGATTATGGATCTCATTCAATTTAATCTGATCTTTTATTGGGCTCATGTATAGGTCCAATATTAAGACCCAATCAAGGAACTGGATCGGGTCGGAGTCACTTATGACCTACTAGTTTGACCCGACCCATTTGCACCCTTACTTCTAGCACCCCTCTCTCTCACTCTCTCTTCTTCTTTCTCTCTCTGTTTCTCTCTCTCCTTCCCACTCTCTCTTAATCTCTTGGCCCATCTCTCTC
Organism: Elaeis oleifera; assembly: GCA_000441515.1. NCBI lineage: Eukaryota > Viridiplantae > Streptophyta > Magnoliopsida > Arecales > Arecaceae > Elaeis > Elaeis oleifera. Next base: position 1,353,516 of record KE504658.1, read on the forward strand.
CTCTCCTCTCCTCTCCCAGATTGGATACACGAGAGATACATATGTGTGTTTTTTTTGTCCAATTTTTTTACTTAATTTTTTGTTCGTTTTGCTTTACATGTTCCATAACTTTTATCTTACTACTTTAATTCTTTTATTGGTAGTATCTTGTTTTAATTTTCTTTGCATATTCTTAGTTTATATGTTGTTTGTATGTTCTTCATATTATCATTTTCTTAGTTTATGCATTCAACTTTAATTTTTGTTTTTTGATTTTACTTTTCAAATAATTTGATTTAATAATATCCTATATTTATTTCATTTTACTTATCATACTTAATTTGTTTGTACCTTTCACTTTATCATTTTGTTCTTTTTCATTTCTTAATATATGGATTTTGTTTGAAATTTTAATTGATTTAATATCGTCTTGCATTTTGTTTCTTTACTTTTGGTACTTTGTTCATATTTTATTTTGCCATTTTATTTTATCATCTGGATCCTATAAATCCTATTTAGATTCATATTTTTTATATATTTATTTATTTATTTATTTATTTAATATTTACCTAGTTTTATCTTTCATATATATTGTAACGAATTAGAACCTCAGTCAAAAAGGCTTGAAAGAAGGTACCATTGAGGTTTCTTTAACCATGCAAGCTCTACCCAGCGCGTAACTACTATGGGATAAAACATATGCTCATATGATTCCCACCCCAAGCTTTGATATTCTCGCTGAAGGTCCAAATCTAATTGAATTCAGTCATAAATACCATGTTTGGCCTATGTTTAGCCTTAGAAGAGCTCATAGCATAGTCTCATCTAATCCACATGAACGATGAGCATGGTTCACTTTGATACCATCAGTAATAATTTAGGACCTCACCAAAAAGGCTAGTTGGAAAATATTTTTAGATTTTTGACTCTGCATAAATACTCAAGATCTCCTAAGTGCACAACTAATAGGGATTAATACATTCTTGCACAAGTCCTCACATACTTTCCTTGTTTAAGCTTTAGCAGCCTTGTAGAGATAGGAATCCAAGTCTAGACAAAAGCAATCACAAATACCATAAGTAAACTATGTTTAGTGCCACAAGGGCCCATACTACAATGTCTCCTAGTTGATATTGGATATAAGCTGGGTCTGCTCGAATACCATTTGTAATAACTTAGAACCTTCCTTAAGAAACGAGTCGAAAGGTGTTATATCAATTCTTTAAGCTCTATGTAAGTATCCAAGATCTACCAACATACAAGCAATGTAGGAATAAATATATGTCCACGTAGATCCTCACATGGTTCTTCCATTTAAATCCTAGCATCTTTGCTAGATTAAGGATCCAAATCTAGTCAAAGCAAATTATAATACCATGATTAGCCTATGGGCAACCACACAAAAACTTGTGTTGTAAAGTGTCCCCTACTCATACATGAGCTATGGCCTAAATCTGCTGTGATATATATTACTTATAATGATCTAATTAGATCTCATCCAAAAAAGTTCGCTAAAGAGTATTGTTTAGATTCTTTGACCTTATATTAAGTACTTAAAGTCTCCCCAATATGCAACCTATGTGAAGCTAAATATGCCCTTACATACTCTCTCCATTTAAACTCAAATGTTCTCACCAAGCTAAAGACCATGATGAGTTCGTCAGGCTTATGCTGCAGTATTTCTTAATCTACATATACTATAGGTTGAGTTTGTCCTGTCATCATTTCTGATAACTAAGGTCTCATCCAGAAAGATTAATTAGAAGATATTATTTAGATTATTTGACTTTATATAAGTATATAAGATTTACTTAGTAACCATCCAATTAAAAGCTAAACACATGCTTGCACAAATTCTCATATGCTAACCCTATTTAAACCCTCAAGTCCTTCTTATTTAAGGGTCCAAATCTAGTCAATATAATCATAAACATCATGACTAGCGTATGTTCAAACTATGAAAGACCTATCCAGTGGTATCCCCTAGTCACATAAGAATCACGGAGTAGATTTGCTCCGATATCTTTTATAATGAACCAAAACCTCATTCAAAAAGACTAGTTAGAATATTTTACTTAGTTCCTTGGCTCTAGATAATACTTAAGATCTTTCTAGCATACCATCGATATGTGACTAAAGACATGCTTGCATCTTTACCAAAAAAAAAAGACATGCTTGCATGGGTCACAACATACTCTGTTGTCTAAGTTAAGCATTCTGATCAAGCTAAGGGTTTAGATTGAATCAAATCTAGTCACAAAAACTACAATTGAGAGTAAAACTAAGATGAGTGAACTCTTATAAAGTCCTCATGATTCATACATGAGGACCCATATTGGTGTTTGTATAATCTTATATTGATCAGGCACTAGGTAGATCTTGGGTTTTTATATGGGGATAAGGAATCTAAATAACATATTTTGGCTAGTCTTTTTTAGTAAGACCTTAGGTTGTTACAAATGGTATCAGAGTGGATACTGACTACAGATCACGTGGCCCAAGGAAGACTATAATAGGAGCTATTTCAATGTTGACTATAGACCATCATAATGTATGTAATTGGATTTGGATCCTCAGCTTAGTAATGATACAAAAACTTAAACAAGAGAAGTATGTGAGAATCCATACAAATATGTGTTTAGTCTTACATTAACTGTACATAAGATAGATGTTAGATCGGTATATATATCAAGCTAATGAATCTAAATAATACCTTCCAACTAGTCTTTTTAGATAAAATCACATATTATTATATATATTCAAATCTACTTTATTATAAACTATATTATTTGAATATACTGTTAGATAAATTTTATAATTGTATAGGAGCCATTCTTTAGTGGAATAGTAGAAGGCTTGGTGCATGTTGTAGTCTTAGGCTAGCTATTTTGTGTAAAATAATGCCAAAGATTAGGTTTTTCCTCTCTTTGCTCTTATCAAGAATCAAGATTGCTGGGACCATAGCTAGGTAATGCCTCTTATATTTTGTTTTGCAGTTTTCATCATATTTTAATTTATATATTTTTATTTTTATTTTATTTAATTATTTTATTTAACATTTTATTTGTATGTTCGCATTTGTGCACATGTGTGTAGGATTTCTTGCTCATTTCCTTATCACAATGTGAAATCTAATCCCTATTGGATATGACCTAGAGATATAAGACTTGATTTAGTAATGGCTTTTAATTCGAAGAAAGAATGTTCCACTGAGAGCTAGGCATATCAGTCAATATAAGTTTCCTTGATACTTTCAGGACGGCAAATAGCAAGGTGCAGTCAGGTTGGGCATGCTTGAAACCAGCTTCACTAGCTTTCACATTCAGGTATTGATTTTAGACCTAAATGCAACTCATTAGCTGATCGGGTCCTATTGGATCCATGGAAAAGATTTTAGATCCAGCAGGTCATGGATTTGATCAAGGCCAAGTACAATCTAGACCCAAACTAAAATATTCGGATCCAAGTCAGGATTGAGTCAGGTCAAGTTGGGTCGGGTTGTGCCTTTTTTATTGACTCAAATTGGACCATGATGTTATGCAAGCCTATGCAAGCAAATCAGGTTGCATCAGAAAATAGAATACCTAGATTTGACCTAGCTCTAAATCCAATTTTTGAATCCAACCAAACCTACTAGTCTGTAAATATGAATGAGGTCAAGTCTAACGAGGCCTGGATTGAGTAATCTGAGTCCTTGGATGACCTAACTCATTTATAGGCCGAAACACTTTTGAGCTATTCAATTGTTGTTTTCTTTGTTTTAAGAGTGTACATGCACTACTGGAATGCTTAAATGAATTTGATTCTCCTTTTTCATCATGTCAATGAATATAATGTAACTCGAACAATAACATATAGGTTGAAAATTAGCATGAATATGACCCTTTTAATATCCTAGCTAGGATTTTTAATCCATACATCCATATGGTGTATCTTACACAATGAATGATTGGTCGAGGAGAGAATATGATCAAGAACGATCATCAAACTTGATGTAAACAACTTAAGCTATTATGGTAGGGCTAGACAGGGGCCTAAAGCAAGATCAACCACATCACGAAGCCAATTCGCAAGCTAAATATTTGGAGATCATCATTTGGTCATATAACATCTACTACAAGAATTTGTAATATTAGCAATGGTATTAGCGATGGAAAATAAATCCGTCACTAATAATAGTCTTTGACCACCACAAAATAATCCAAAAATTATCCATTGCTGATACTATTAGCGACGGCAAAAGCCATCGCTAACAATTTAAATTTAATTTTTTTGATTATAATTATAATAAATTAATTAATTATCAATTACTATCAGTGATGAAAAGAATTGCCATCGCTAATAATTTTGAAAAAGATTATTTAAAATTATGAAAAAATATTTTTTTTAATAATAGTATTAGCGATGGCGATTAGTTTTTAGAGAAAGAAGATTGCTGTCACTAAATACCATATAGTGACGGCATTAGCGATGGCCACCTTTGCCGTCGCTAATAGTTCACCAAAAATATCCCTTCCAATCCGCGAGAGAAAAAAATTTTCGCACCTTATCCACTCCTCTTCCTGTGATTCTCCCCTCATCGCCTCCTCCTTTCCAGCTTTTTCCCCTCTCGTCGGTGCCTCCTTCTTGGCGGTTCCCCACTCCCCAGTGCCTTCTTCTTGGTGGTTCTCCTTCCCTGCACTCTAGCATCCCACGGCCCCGAGCCCGAGCTTTGGCCATGCTTGCAGCCGCCTCGACCCCATCGGCCCAGACCTCAATGGCCCGGCCCCATCGGCCCGACCTCACAGCCCCTGCCCTGCTGCCCCCAGCCTGCGGCCCTAACCCTGTGACTCCTGCCCTGTCAGCCCGATCCTGCAGTCCTGACCTCAGTCCCATTCCCCCCTCCTTGGCACCTCCTTCACGATGGTTTCCCCCTCCCTGCGCTCCGGCATCCTACGGCCCCGAGCCCGCATGCCTTTTTTGTTATGAAAAATCTGATCGTGTGGGGACATTAGAGATTAATCTAAACTAAAGATCGATGGTGCCCTAGGACGAGCAAGAGAAGGAGAAATAGAGAAGAGAGAGCTAGGGTTTTGGAAGAAACAGCAAATTTCATTCACTGTGTATCTTTCTTGACCTACTTACAATATATGAATACTATACAAAATGAGTCAAGCTCAATGCTCAAAGAAAACTCCCAAACAGCTAACCTGATGCGATGCAATCCTTGAGCCTATGTACACCTATGTCTCACATGCACACATCTCTTTGAACTTGATTTAACCCAAACATAAGGTTAGGCCCCTTAGAATCTCTCCAACCAAGGCCCTAGGTCCTTAGAATTAAACTCGATTCTAAACTAAATAGAAACCTCATGCAACTTTAGCCTGCGAACTAGGTCGACTCAGCTGAGACTGAGTCGACTTAGTGTGCCACTTTATCGACTCATACCTAGACTGAGTCGACTAAATTTTTTGCTGCCTCCAGACATTCAAAAGTGCACCCTTTCTATCGGCCACACAGTTGCCAACCCACACTGTAACTAAGCCGACCCACCTTGACTGAGTCGACCCATCCAGAAATTAGGTCGACTCATTTACCATGCCATGCCAGAGAAACTGATATGCTGCTCTTTCCTGGCTGTTTCTTAGACTTAGTGACCCACCTTGAGACCGGGTTGACCCACCTTCAGCTTAATCAATCCAGTCAAAAGGTGAGTCGACTAAGCTGCTGTTGCTGTTATGTTTCTGGCTTCTTTCCTGCTGGCCTCCTTATTCTTCTGAGACTTTGGAGTACCACATCAGATTCTACAATCTCTATCTTGGTTCCCCATAACCTTAGCAAGCTTCACTCTGTCTGATAATCCCATCAGTCTTACACATTTGTAGAAGCCAGCCCTGAAAGAACCTTTGTGAGTACATCAGCTGGATTTTCTGAAGTGTTCACCTTCACCACTCTATTTCATCTTCTTCCACAAGCTCTCTAACCCTATGGTATCTGATGTCTATGTGCTTCATCCTAATTGGATAGACAGAATTTTGTGCCAGCATCAATGCACTCTGACTGTCACAATGCACCTTAACAGCCTCCTGTGTGAAGTCTATCTCCAACAACAGTCCCTTCAGCCACAGTGCCTCCTTTACCACCCCTGTAACTCTGATGTATTCAGCCTCAATGGTGGATAAGGATGTAATGGGCTGCAAGTAAGATCTTCATAAGACTGGACCCCCATTCATACCGAAGACAAATCCAGTAGTCAAACGCCTAGTGTCCACGTCTCCTCCAAAATCTGCATCCATATACCCTTCAATCTGCTCCAGAGCTCTTTTGGCCAAGTTGGAACTTCCCTCAGCATCTCCTCACTATCCAAAGCAAATGCCGACTCCAACTGTATCCACTAAATATCTGAAAATCCTTTTCAGTACTCTCCAATACTCCTTCCAGGCCGTACCATGAATCTGCTAATCTGACTCACTGCATGGGCAAGATCTAACCTACAACACACCATCGCATAATTAAACTTCCTACCCCTGAGGCATAAGGCACTCTTTCCATCTCCTAAGCCTCTATCTCTGTCTGTGGTGACATGTCCTTTGAAAGTCTGAAGCGCCCGACAAGTGAAAGTATTGCCAGCTTGGCTTCCTTCATCCCAAACTTTTCAAAGATCTTTTATATATAACCACTTTGAGATAGATGTAGTAGCCCCTTTGCTCTGTCCCTAAGGATTTTCATACCTAGAATTTTTTTTGCAGGCCCCAAATCCTTCATCTCGAACTCTCGAGATAAGGCCTCCTTCAGTTCCTACATAACTCCTCTACTCCTCATGCTATCAACATATCATTCATATATAGGAATAAATACTATCTAGAGTCATCCTCCAGAGTCTTCACACAGACACATGGGTCATACTCACACCTTGAAAATCTGATGCTCCTCACATATGAATCAAAGCACTTGTACCACTACCTTGGCGATTGCTTCAATCTATACAATAACTCTGCAGCAACACACTTCCCTCTGACCCTGATTTTGTAAACTTCTATGGCTGCTCCGTATATATGCTCTCCTCTAAATTTCTATGGAGGAATACCGTCTTGACATCCATCTGCTCTAGCTCTAAATCCTAAGCCGTAACTATACTCAATAGTATCCGAATTGACGTGTGTCTGACGACAAGAGAGAAGACCTCGCTGAAATCAATGCCTTCTCTCTGGAAGTATCTCTTGGCCACCAATCTCACCTTGTACCTAATAACTCCTTGCTCTGATGGCCCTCTTTGCGCTGAAAACTCACTTGTATCCAATGGGTCTCTTCTCTTCTGACAGCTGCACCAACTACCAAGTCTGATTCTTATATAGTGACTGCATCTCCTCGGACATCGCCTAAATCCATCTATCACGATCACGGCTCTCCACTACCTCCTCATAGGTATATGGGTCTCTATTTGCAATCATCAGGCATATGAATCAGACTCCTCAAAGCCATATTGCTGTAGTGGATGTATATTCTTCCTAGGCCTGTTCAGTGCAATTCTACCATCTGTTCTGGGTTCAACCTGATCCTGTTGACCTTCTTAGCTTCTACCTTCAGTCACTGCCCTCTCCACCTGTGGAGACATCTCGGGTAAGTGCTCCATCTGAATGTCAATTCTCCAGATGTACCTACAAAAGGCAAAACAGTATATGAGATTAGCTGTCCACCACTGTCCAACTGGACCTCCTATTGCTCTGCTATTTTTTCATACCTCATTACCTTTGAAGAACTGAACTCTCATCAAAGACCACATCTCTACTGATGACGGCCTTCTTCTCCATGGGATCTCACAACTTGTATCCCTTCACATCTCGCAGATAGCATAGGAACACGATCTTCCTCGATCTGGCATCCAATTTGCTTCGCTCACCAACAGTAATGTGCACATAAGCCGTGCACCCAAACATCCTAAGGAGGCCCAACTCCACCTTTTCAAACCACTTCTCCATAGGAATACCTCCATCTAGTCTGGTATGAGGTGACTGATTCACCAGGTAGCATGTTGCATTAACTGTATCCATCCAAAAAATCTTGAGAAATCCTAGTTGCAGCCTCATGCATCTCGCCTTCTCCAGGAGAGTCCTGTTCATTCTTTCAGCTACCCCATTTTGCTGTGAAGTTTTCTTCACTGTGAAATACCTCTTAATGCCGCACTCCTCACAGAACTCCTAGAACTCTCTACTGGTGAACTCTCTGCCATTATCTGATCTTAAGCACTTCACACTACATCTTTGCTCCTTCTCCACCTCAGCTTTTCACACCTTGAATTTGAAGAAGACATCTGATTTTTTCTCAAAAATAAATTCAGACTTTTCTCAAGAAGTTATTAATCAGTGTCAAGAAGTATCTGGCCCCATTCTGGGCCAGAACAGGTGCTGGTCCCCCACATCTGCATGCACAAGCTCCAATGGGGCTTCACTCCTAGCTGTATTGATGGTAAACTGAACCCTTTTCTGCTTGCCCATCTGGCACGACTCACAGATTTCTGAAACTCCACCCTCCGTATCTGAAATCAGCCCGTGCCTACTCTGCTTCTGCATCCCTCGATCTCCCATGTGGCCCAGGCGATAGTGCCACAATCGATGCAAGTCCTGTTGATTCTGTGCCGCAGCCACTATATTACAATCTTCGATCACAACAGAACCCTCCAACCTGTAAAAGTTATTCTCCAACCTTCTTCCCCTCATCACCACCATGGCCCCCTTAGAGATATTCAGCGCACCACTCCTGGCATGACTACTGAAACTGCAGCCATTCCTCTCTAAATAACCAAGTGATACCAAGTTCTTCTTCAATTCTGGGACATGCTTCATATTGTGAGAGTTTGCATAATCCCATCAAACATCTGCATCTGAATCGTACCTATCCCAGTAATCTTGCACGGATGATCATCTCCTAATATCACACTCCCCTCATCTGTCTTGGCGTATGTGGCAAACCAAGACCTGTTTGGAGTATAATGATGAGAACAGGCTGAATCTAGAGTTTGCACCACTCCTGTGACCATTTGACACAATCAGGAGGTCATCCTCTACCTCACGATCAGCCATCATGCTCAGTGAATCAGAAGTTGCAGCAACTGCCTTTTCTCCCTATTTCTTCTTCCATTATAGACAGTCTCTCTTGGAATGATCGAACTCCTGACACTTGAAGCATTTTACTTCCTTCTTACCCTTTTGAGACTTTGATCGTTTCCTAGACTTGCTTCTATTCTGTCATCTATCTAATCTCTCCCCTACGGCCAAGCCTTTCTGGGGAACACTCTCCTTGGTCAACTTCTCCCTCTGCTCGTTGGATCGAAGTACCAAGATAATATCTTTATAGTGCAAAGTCTCCTTCCCATAGAGTAGTGTTGTTACTAAGGGATCAAAGGACTGGGGCAATGAACATAGCAACAACAATAATCGATCCTCCTCTTCTAACTTCATCCCAACATTCAGCAACTCATTATTGATCTGGTCGAACCTTTGAATGTGAACGACTATATCCCCATATTCCTACATCCGAAGACTATAGAGTCACTTTTCGACCTCAGTTTATTGCACATATTTTTCTCCATGTATCGAATGTGCAATTTCAACCATAGGCCCTTTTGGGTTTTCTCCTCCAACACTAAATACAGGGTTGCTTCAGCCAAACAACCCCTAATGGCCACACAAGTCCGTTTCTCCAGAGAATTCCAATCCTTATTCAACATCCCATCCGGCCTCTCCTCTAGCGCCAAATCTAATTCATTCTGAACCGGAAGACATTCTAGTCACACCTTCCACATTGAAAAACTCTCCTTCCCATCAAACTTTTCGAAATTAACCTTGATACTGCTTCCCATAGTTGGATCCACACCACTAACCCAGCACAAACCCAAGAAAGATCTGAAAAGCACCTTAACAGAGGATCACAGAAATTTCTACCTTCGAAGATCTTCCTTCTAGCTTGATTTCTTCCTTCCCCACGAACCATGGCTCTGATACCAACTATTACAAAAAACCTGATCGTGTGGGGACACCAGAGATTAATCTGAACCTAAGGAACTTGGAGATCGATGATGCCCTAAGGCGAGCAAGAGAAGGAGAAAGAGAGAAGAGAGAGCTAAAGTTTTGGGAGAAAGAGCAAATTTCATTCATTGTGTATCTTTCTTGACCTAATTACAATGTATAAATACTATACAAAATGGGTAAAACCCAATGCTTAAAGAAAACTTCCAAATGGCTAACCTGATGCGATGCATTCTCCGAGCCCATGTACGCCTATGTCTCGCATGGACACATCCTTTTGGATTGACTCCTAACCCAAACACAAGGTTAACTCTCTTAGGACCTCTCCAACTAAAGTCCTAAATTCTTAGGATCAAATCCGATCCTAAACCAAAACAGAAATCCCATGTAACTTCAGCCCGTGAACTGGGCCGACTCAGTTGAGACTGAGTCGACTCAGTGTGCCACTTAGTTGACTCGCACCTGAACTGAGTCGACTAAGTTTCTGCTACCTTCCGACATCCGAAAGTGCATCTTTTCTGTCTGGCCATATAGTTAGCCGACCCACACTGTAACTGAGCCGATCCATCTGGACTGAGTCGACCCACTCAGAAATTGGGTTGAATCAGTTACTGTGCCATGTCAGAGAAATTGATATGCTGCTCTTTATTTGGCTATTCTCTCAGACTTAGTCGATCCATCTTGAGATTGGGTTGACCCACCATCAGCTTAGTTGATCCACTCAAAGGGTGAGTCGACTAAGCTGCTGCTACTATTATCTTTCTGATTTTCTTTCCTGCTAGTCTTCTTGTTTCTCTGAGGCTTGAAAATATCACATTAGGTTCTATAATTTTTCCCCTCACTGACGCCTCCTTTCAGGCTGTTCCCCCCTCCCCGGCACCTCCTTCCCAATAGTCCCCCCCTCCTTGTGCTCTGGCATCTCACGGCCTTGAGCCCGCACTTTGGCCATGCCCGTAGCCACCCTAACCCCATCGGCCCTGACCTTACCGCCCCATCCCCACTAGCCTGACCCCACAATTCCTGCCCCATCGCCCCAGTCTACGGCCCCGACCTTATGGCCCCAGCCCCTCCAGACCGACCCCGCAGCTCTGACCCGCATTGCCTTCTTGTGGCTCCGTCCGTGCACCCTCATCTCCTCGATCACATCCCCAAGCCATCCCCTCACACCTCAGTCGCTGCATGCCAGCCCGCGTCTCAGTCCCTGCACGGCAGCCCACCTTATGATGTGAGTATTAGCGACGACATTATGGTTAATGCCATCACTAAAAGTTAATTTTTATTAAATTATGTTACTTAAGTATAATTAGATATTAAAAATTAATTAATTAAATATTAATTTAATTAATTAGTTAGATAATTAATTAATTAATTAATTAGAAGCATAGGACTTGGGTCTCGACATGCAGAGAGCTCAGACCGAGGAAAGGTGCCAGCAGCATTGCAAACACGGGATTGGGGCGTGCTCTGCACACTCGGGCCTCGAGTCCCAGCTGGCATCCAAGACATCCAGCCTCCACACGCCCTGTGCGCTGAGGCTGAGGGAAGGTTCTGGTCAGCATTGCGAATATGGCCTGCCCTGCGTGCTCAAGACTCAGGTCCCAGTTGGCATCTAGCCCTCGGGTGCGCTCAGGCCGATGGAAGATACCGAGCAGCATTGCAAATACGGGGTCAAGGTGTGCCCTGCGTGCTCGGGCCTCGAATCCCAGCCGTTGTCCAGGACAGTCAGTCCTCGTGCAAGGGCCAAGTGCATATTCTACGGCATCCCATAATTGGGTATAAGTAATTAATTAGGTGTTAATTTTAAAAAATTTGTATTGCATGGAACCATAGATCCATCTTTTGATTAATGTATATATTATACTGTATCCATATATTTATATATTTTATACGGATGGAAGAATTATATACATTGTTCAATTGATTGTCCACTATAGATAGTTTGAAAAATATAAATAATTTTATAAATCATTACAATAGTCAAATAGTATGATGAGAGTTCAAAAAAAATTTTGGATAGCATTTTCTTTAGTTCTCTCCACACATCTTTAGCCGTGTGGGGAGAACTAAGAGAAAATACTGTCAAAATTTCTTTCGACCCTTGTTACGTATCGTTTGATTACTGTAATTGACCTATAGAGTTAATATATTTTCTGAATAGGATATGACCTTCTATACCTATTAGTTGATAATAGAATACATTAACTATGTAAGCTATTTTAAATGATAAAATAATTAATTAGCAGTTGCCTTGTATTTATGCATATGCGTAATTTTTAGATAGTGTGCAATAGATCGTAGTTGGATAGACCGTCGAGTAGTCGACAGGATGATTTTTGCTGAATATAGGGAGGGTGTAGAGTATTTTTATGATTTACTTTTGAAAATAAGTACTCTTACATCAAGGATGGGCTCATTGTCCTTATAACAGATGTGGCAATAGAAAATATTTGATGGGGATATAATACTGTCAATTTATATAAGAGTGGATTTATACCCAACTACAAGCATTGGTACCTGCAAGGAGAGATATGGGAGAAAATTACAAAGGTTAGAAGCAAGCAGGATAGGGATACAAAGAATGGTAGACATGGTTATGGATGTAGCTGGTCCTGAATTTAACTAAAATATGGAGGATGATCCAAAAGCTGGCAGCGATGATTTCTACCGTATGCTGAAAGATGCTGATGAACCACTATGATCGGAATGTGAAACACACACTGTATTTTCAGCTGTGTCAGAGTTGTTGAACTTGAAGGCCAAGTTTAATATGACGGTCCATTATTATGATAGGATGGTAGCAATAATGAAAATGCTATCAGAGGATGAGAAGTTTGTTGAGAACTTCTATACTTCGAAGAAAATGATGAAAGAATTGGGCATGAGATATGAGAAGATAGATGCATGCTGTAATAATTACATACTTTTCTATAAGGAGGACCAACTGAAGAGTTCATGTATGTATACAGTGAAAGCCAATTTAAGTCGAGGCAAGAGGATAGGAATCAGAAGGACATTTCATACAAGGTTCTTTGATACCTTTCCCTCACTCTTAGATTTCAGAGATCCTATTTATCCAAGAGTACTGCTGGACAGATGAGATGACACAAAGAAGAGATTCGCAAGTACTTTGATACAATGAGTCATCTATCAGACAGCAAGGTATGAAAATAATTTGATGCTTGCCCGCATTTATTTGCTCAGAAATCATGCAATGTTCGAGTGAGTCTATCTACGGATGCCTTTACACCGTTCAATCATGCAGCGGCCCTTTATTCATGTTGGTCAGTCTTTATTACTCCATACAATCTCCTACCTAGGATGTGCATGAAAGAATATGACATCTTTCTTATATTAGTCATTTCTGGACCACAAAATCTTGGTAGAATTATTGATGTATATCTAAGGCCTCATGTTGATAAGCTAAAATTTTATGGTCCAATGGCATAAGTACTTTTGATGCATTGAAGAAGTAGAATTTTGTAATAAAGGCTGCATTGATGTGGATCATTAGTGATTTTTCTGCTTATGGGATGCTGTCAGGATAGAGCACTCATGGGAAGCTTGTATATATCTATTGCATGAAGAATACAAAATTATTTTAGCTTGAGCATGGTCGTAAGCCATGTTGGTTCGATTGTCATCGTCAATTTCTTTTCGAGCATCATCCTTTTCGAAAGCAACAGGATAGTTTCAGGAGGAATAAGATAGAGCAGGACCATGCACCCTCATACCTCAGTGGTATGAAAGTGTTTCAGAGGGTATCCCAACTGGACGAAGTTCAGTTTGACATGCAATTTGATAAGTAGAAGCCTCGGGAGTTCGGTAGAACTCATAACTGGGTGAAATGAAGTATCTTCAGAGAATTGCCGTATTGATCTACCAATTTAATCCATTATAACATTGACATCATGCATATTAAGAAGAATATATTCGATAATATTTTCTACACTGTTATGGATGTCAAGAACAAGACGAAGAACAATCTCAAGGCTCAAACAGATATGAAGAACACATATAAGTGCCCTCTATTAGAGTTGTTGAGGTGTCACCTAAAAAATTTCTGAAGCTGAAAGCATCTTATACTTTAACAAGTGAGTAGTTGAAGAACATCTATGAATGGTGTAAAAGTCTTAAATTTTCAGATGGTTATACAAGTAATCTAGCTTGGTACATCAATGTTAAAGATTGCAGATTCTATGAGCTAAAGAGCCATGACTACTATGTCTTCATGCAACGATTACTCCCATTGGCTTGACATGATCTCCTTTCCAACTCCATTTGGAGTTTTTTGACTGAGTTTAGCCTTTTCTTCAAAGATATTTATGCTATCGATCTATCTGCTGACCATATCTTCAGTCTTAAGATTAGCAGTGTAGAGACCATATGCAAGTTAAAGAAGATATTTCATCTAATTTTTTCGACTCCATGGAGCATCTTATGATTCATTTGACGTATAAAGCTAGGATGGGGAGACCAGTACAGTACATGTGGATGTATCTATTTGAAAAATACATGGATGGTCTCAAGAAGAAAG
>KE504658.1:1373617-1387791 GCA_000441515.1 Elaeis oleifera
AAAAAATTCTAACACAAAAAAATTTTTAGGGTATTCATCCGAACCGGATTCCGATCCAGATTTCAGATTGAATCACGATCCGAATTTGGATAAAATCTCGATCCGAATCTGGACACAGATCATTTATACAAACAACACATTAAAAACACAGACTGAATAGTAACACAAAAAATCTCCTTCCATCAATTTAATGAAGTAAAAATGCATGATCCTATCCATTTCAAATCATTACTAACATGTGTGACCCTATCCCATTCAGAAATTAATAATCTTATTATTATTATTAGTGGATATTTCATCTCATTATTATAAAAATTTCGACAGCATCTCCTCATGGTTCTCCAAGTATACGATGTGAATATGGTGCCTACGCATCCTATCCACCATATATCTGGAGAACAGTGGACAAATAACTACTGAATACCACATAATAAAATAAAATATCAACCATTAACAACAATAAGATTATTACTTTTCAAAAATTTGAATACGGGATATAAAGTATGATCTTTCTGATAGAGAATCAACATCAATTGATGGTTCCAGGAATCGACTGCTGTGGTGCATCATCTGCCACAGATTAAGGACATCGTTCAAGAAGTTATATTTTCTCTTAAAGATGTTATAGAATTTTATTGTCATAAGACATTGTTGACCAAACTTTTTTGAGATATTTTAGAAGTAAATGACATAATTTAGTTCATCGAACAGTTGATAAATTTTATTCTTTATACAGTTAGAAGTTCATATTTTTCTTGAATCAAATTCTTTGCATTTAATTTTTTGAGGTGCTTTGCTCTTGGATCTTAAAGACGGTTGATTCGGTTATGGGAGAAAAATTTTATTGCATCATTCAATAAAATTTAGATATTAGGAGAATAATTCTTTTTCAATATCAGAAGTCATTTTTAAAATTATAATTTTTAATTATTAGTGATGAAATTATTTTATTGTAAATAGTCAGTCATTTATGACGAAAATCTTTTTCTATCATAAATAGTCAATTATTTATAATAAAAATTATTTTTCATCATAAATACTCAACTATTTACTATGTAATTTTTTCATCATCAATAATTTAAAATTTTTATTTTTTTCAAATATTAGCGACTAAAATTTTTACATCATAAATAATAGAGTATTTATGATGAAAAGTTAATTTTCTTCATAAATAAAAGTTATTTATGATGTAATATTTTCATCATAAATAATCTATAATTTTAAATTTTTATTCTTTTCAAAGATTAGCGATAAAAATTTTACGTTGTAAATAATACGGTATTTATGATGGAAAAGAATGATACGTCACATATACTTGATTATTTGCGACATACTTTTCATCGCAAATAATCTATAATTTTAATTTTTTAAAATTTTTATTTCTTTTCAAAGATTAGCAATGAAAATTTTATGTCATAAATAATATGGTATTTATGATGAAAACAAAATTACATCATCAATACATAATTATTTACGATGTAATATTTTTGTCACAAATAATCTGTAATTTTTGAATTTTTTTATTTTTTTTAAATATTAATGATGAAATTTTTTATCATAAATAATTGATTATTTATGATAAAAAATAATTTACGTCATCAATACTCAAGTATTTGTGACGTAATATTTTGGTCGTCAATAATATATATTTTTTAAATATTAGCGATGAAAATATTTCATCATAAATAATGAAGTATTTGTAATGAAAAATGAGTTTTAATCACAAATACTTATATTATTTATGATGAAATTATTTTTTCTTGAATATTTAAAAATTTAAATTATAATAAATATTTTATTATTTATGATGAAAATAATCATCATAAATAATAAGTATTTATGATAAAATTATATTTTGATCGTAAATATGAAGAAATTTATGATGAAAAATAATTTCATCATAAATATTTTATTATTAGTAATAAATTATTTTTTCATCGTAAATAGTCTTATTGTCGATAAAAATTTTTTCGTCATAAATAAATTCATCGCAAAAAATATCTTTTCTTGTAGTGAGTGCTATCGATTCGAGACTCCTCATGATGCAGAGACTGGCCATTGAACCTTCGATGAGGTAGTCACACGAAGGCTCTGAGATGGTCTCTATAGCCTCAGGCAGTTTGCCATCAAGCATTTCGGTACCATCAGACTGGAGGTCCTATAGGAATTACTGGATGTGGATGGATATATGGGAGGCCCTCTGCGATCAGTGAAGCAGTGAGGAGTATTTCAATAGACGGTAGAGGGTCCAGCAAAATCAAGCAACTTAGTAGGATCCGATCAGGCATATGGTCGGCTCCATCGGTATACATATTGTGGTCGACAGATTGATAAAAAATCTATATCAAAATTTTTCACTAAAACTATAAAATTTTATATATATACTTTAATTAATTTAATTTATTATTTATTTATTGTAGATATGGCAGTTGGGTCATCCACCAAGCCAGCTGCGGTTATAGAAGGCCACGCATCAGTCTAGGAGGAATGGTAATTACTTAAATTCTAGGTTGTGACAGATCGTGGTAAGAATTTCAAACTATATTTATTAAGTTATTATAGAATCTGATATGTATATTAGAACTAATTGAAGAGAAAAAAACCTACTTTTTTGGATAAATGGGTGGATAGCCAGGATGCATCCAAAAGTTTCTTTAACAACTTAATAAAGATTAGATCTTTACCTGATATGCAGCAGAATAGAGATCAAATCTCCAAAAATTCTGAATTCAAAGTCTCGCGTAGGTCTGAATCTACAAATCTCTACCTCACGTGCACGCCAAACTTCACAAAAAATGAGATGAAGCCTCAGATTGAAGCACCTTCGAAAGAAAATAAGAGAGGAGAGAGAACCTCTGATGTGAGACACCCAATATGCCTCCACGCCTTGGAGAAGATAGGATGCCCCAAAAGGAGCACGCCAAGGGTGATGCCCCACTCCTCCTTCATGCCTCTTCTCTCTTCTTTCTCACCTTAACATACAATCTAATTGTTATGCTATGATAGTCAGAGGTCCTTCCTATTTATAGATGATTTTCATGATCCATAAAACTAAGATTCCTAATTCAAATAGATTTTGAATTAATCTATAACTTATCAAAGGAGTCCTAAAGGAGAAAGAATTGACGCCTAACTAGGCACCCTTATGCACCCACGCCTACACCCAAGTGTAGGGCGGCACCATGAAGCACCCCACCACCTCTTGGTCGGCCATGAGGAGAGAGAGTCTTGGTAAAAGTGGACTCTAAAAATCTAATCCAAATATGGATTAATTCGAATCCAATTCAAACCTGATTTGAACCAATTTCAAATAAGCTGTCAATCCCAAACTGTTTAAGATTTAGGATCAAGTCTAACTTAAATTTATGAACTCAATTAAGTCTAATTAAATCAAATTTGATCTGAAATTAATTAGTACTTAAATCCAATCTTTTATAGACTCTTTGGATTAAAGACTAAATCTTGTTCATCCCCGGAATTGAACTTGAACCACATATCTAATGCTAGCTAGACATAGTCAATTATTTAATCTTGTATGACCCATAACTTAATTCTCAATCAAGTTAATCTATTTTTTAATCAAGTCATGTACTTCTAAATTGAACATATAGACTTAGATCAATTTTTTCCTACATCGCTTGACTTTGTACGTGACTCTATAGATTCGAACACTAAGCCGGTAGCACAAGAATCATTTTTTGTACTAATCGAAGTTACCATCTAGTATTGGTTCCTAATATCTGGATAGGTGAAATAATTGTAAGGTAATATTTAAGATTCTATGCATATAGTTACCACATAATTCATCCCTTTGACCCTGAATGCTCTAGGATGGTCTAGGGTTAAACTGTCAACCCTGAAGGATCATCTATATTGTATTTCAATCGTTCAAATCCATCATATGGATTATCTTGGCTAAGATTTTACTAACTTGAAATATAGTGATACATCAGCTCCTATAATCTGAAGAGATCGATTCTATCTTGATCCACATACAGACTTCGTAAGTACTTGACTATACCCTATAGCCTTCCATCACTGCATTAGAAATGCAGATAGTTCGACACCAAAGTACAGTGAGTTGCTTACCAGTCACTATGGTGGTCTCAAATCTCAGAGACACATTCCTATATGCTTCACGAGCTATTCTTGACAGCAGAGCACTCAGCAGGTGAGTCACTTGTTCAGTGATGATGTACTTCTACATATCACCTGTATGCCATACCAGTGTCTCCATACTTCTTGATTAAGAGGACAACCAACCTGTATGATATACAACGATCTTCATTCGATAAACATCATCATCTTTAATGACATATTATTTGATTGCGAATATATTTAAGAACTATACGATAAATCTTCTTTATCGATTACTTTATAGTTCTAAAGACTTCATCACAACATAAGAGTTCTAGCAATGAAGATGTAACTTTGTGATGAATGATGTCAAAATAATTTTATTCATTGATTAATAATTCATATACTTATTACAAAATGAGCATAATCATCCATACGATTGGCTTTAGGACACATTTTCTAATAACTCTCACTTGAACTAAACCAATAAAGCAGTATCTTATACCCATCTTCCACTTATGATCATCGAACTCTTTGATCTCAAAAGCTTTAGTGAAGGGATTGGCTATGTTCTCCTTTTGTCGATCTTCTGAAGCTCGACGTCACCTCGATCTACGATCTATCATATAAGGTGATAGTGACGCAAAATATGCTTGGTATGCTAGTGTGACTTTGATTCCTTTGCTTGAGCTATGGCTCCAGGACTGTGACAATACAATAGAATAGGACCATCAATAGAGGATGTAACTCCAAGCTTGATGATAAATTTTATAACCACACCGCTTTCTTTCCAACATCGGATGCAGCAATATATTCTACTTTACATACAGAATCGGCTACAGTATGTTGTTTGAAACTCTTCTAGTAAATTGTTCCTCTATTTAAGGTAAATACGTAGCCTGACACACTTCTGTTGTCATCATGATCTGATTGAAAATTGAAATTAGTATATCCCATAAGTTTCAAGTCAGTGTCCCGATAGATAAGTCATTGATCCTTAGTATTTCTTAAATACTTAAGAATTATCTTCACAACCTTCCAATGATTTTCATCCAAATCAGAGTGATACCTACTCACTATCCCTAGTGAATAGGCTATATCTGATCTTGTATACATCATAGCGTACATGATAGACCCCACTACTGAAGCATATGGGATCCTACTTATATGCTTTCTCTCTTGAGGGATTGTCGGATAATCCTTCTTGGAGAGAATAATTTCATGACCAATCGAAAGATAGTCTATCTTAAAATTTCTATATTAAATCATTTCAACATGGTATCGATGTACGTGAATTAAGACAATCCAAGTAACCTCCTAAATCTATCTCTATAGATCTTCATCCTTAAGATGTAGGATGCTTCTTCTAAATCTTTTATGGAGAACTATGATAAGAACCACAGCTTTACACTTGCAAAGCTGGGATGTCATTTTCTATTAACAGTATGTCATCCACATACAGTATAAGGAAGATGAATACAAAATCATTAGTCCATTTGTAAATGCAAGGCTCTTCTCCATTCCTAACGAAGCCATACGTTTTGATCACCTTATCAAAATGCATGTTCCAACTCTTAGATACCTGCTTCAGTCCATAAATGGACCTATTTAGTTTGCATACCTTAGACTCATCTATGGATATGAATCCTTCAGGTTGTATCATATATATCCCTTCTTCTAGCTCTCCATTTAGGAAAGTAATTTTGATATCCATTTGTCAGATCTCATAATCTAAGTATGTTACTATCACAAGCATAATCGGATGGACTTGAGCATTGTCACAGATGAGAACATCTCATCATAGTCAATACCATAATGCTGACGGTAATCTTTGGCAACTAGATGGGCTTTATAGGCCTCCACCTTTCCATCCGCTCCTCTTTCCTTTGAAAATCCACTTGCATCATATGGGTTTCATTCCTTCGGGTAGATCAACTAGTATCTATACACTATTGATCTCTATGAACTCCATCTCAAATTTCATGACCTCAAGCCACTTCTGGGAGTCGGATCTTTGCATGGCTTCCATATAAGTGATCGGATCTTCATTGTTCTCATCTAGTTTGATAGGATCGCCATCCCAGATCAAGAAATCATAGTATCTATTCGGTTGACATGGTACTCTATCGGATCTTCTTAATGGTGCCTCTACAGGCTCCGGATTTGATTTTCTCCAATCAAATCTGATTCTGTGTATGTCGGTTCTTCTACCTCATGAACTTCACTAAGTTCAATTTTGCTAGCATTAGTTTGTTCTTCAAAGAACTCCTTTTTCAAAAAAACTGCTCTGTTGCTGACGAACATCTTTTATTCTTCAGTGAGATAAAAGTAGTATCTTTTAGTTTCTTTGAGTATCCTTCGAATAAGTATTTATCGGACTTTGATCCAAGCTTATCTATCTTTAAACACTTGTCATAAGCTAGATACCTTCAAATCCGAAGGTGTGAGAGCACCGACCTACATTCTGTCCATATCTCATATGGAGTTTTATCGACGGACTTACTCAAAATCTTATTAAGAATATAGTAGGCAGTTTCAAGAGCGTATCCTCATAAAAGATCGACAGATCAGTAAATCTCATCATGGATCGAATCATGTCTAATAAGGTTCGATTCTTCTTTCAGACACCCCATTATATTGTGGTATTTCAGAAGGGGTCCAATGAGAGAGAATCCCATTCTCCTCTAGATATGTCAGAAAATCACTGGTGAGGTATTTATCTCCTCGATCTGATCGAAGAGTTTTAATATTCTTTTAGTCTATTTTCTACTTCACTACAAAATCGTTTAAACATTTCAAGTGATTTGGATTTGTGCTTCATGATATAGACGTACCTATACATTGATAGGTCGTCTGTAAATGTAATGAAGTAATAGTATCCTCCTCTAACAGCTATGTTCATGGGTCCACATACATCACTATGTATTAGACTTAAAATATTACTAGTTCGTTCACCTTTTTTCTTAAAAGGTGACTTGGTTATCTTACCAAGTAGACAGAATTCACAGGTCGGTAATGATTCATAATTATTAATTTCAACGATATCCTTCTTAATTAACATGTCTATCCTGCTTTTGTTCATATAACCTAGTCTACAATGCCAAAGATAGAAGAATCACTGACATTATCTATCCTAGGATGTTTGTTCGAAGTGTACATTACACCAACAAACTATGATAATATATATATGCCATATCTTAATTATCTACACATAATTATAGTATCATTCACAATGATATCATAAAAATCATCTTTTATTAAAACTTAAATTCAAGTTTAGACAAAAGACCTATAGAGATAACATTCATCAAAAAGAAAGGATAATAATGATACTCATCTAACATGACACTATTAGAATCGAAAACAAGCTGCATAGTTTCTAAAGCTAGAACTGGAACAAGACTTCCATCTCTAACATTCAGGAATCACTCACCTTCTCTAAATTTTTTACTGATCTACAGTCTCTGCAATGAATTACAAATATTAATCGGACTTCTGGTATCTAATATCCAGGTAGTAGTATCACAAACAGAGAAATTATAAGGAGTTATAATATAAGTACCTTGTAAAGTAACTGATTGCTAATTTCTCTTGTTCTTTGGCCTGTTTGGGTCAAAAAAGCTATATAAGTCGGACAATTATTTTTTCATGATCCAGCTTCTTACAAATAAGCATTCTACCTGGCTCTTATCGATTTTCGACTTTTTGCTCTACTTTGGCTTGAGATTGGTGGCATGATTTTATTGCATCTTCTTCTTTTTTCTTCTCTTAGAGGATTGATGACGTGCAAATGAACCTCCCACTATATGCACCGACTCCTTTTGAAGCTGATGGTCCTTCTCAAAAATAGCAATGCTAGCAAATCATAATAGTTTACTGCAGGCTTGATCATTCTATACTGACTTAAGAAGGATAGGTAGGATTTCGATAGCAAATTGAGGATGCATCCTTGCCTAACTATTCATGGAACAGAAAGTCAAGTATGCTTAAGCATTCAATCTGCTCAATCATATACAATCATGATCAGTGACTGACGCTCCCTCTCGCATACTGGTATTGAACACAGCGTAAGAGATTTTATTTCTCTCCGTATTCTCGGGAGTATCGAAGGACTCATTCAATATTTGAATCATATCCTCTGATGGTGCATCCTCGAACTTACAGCTAAGTTCATCGTTCATTGCTGCCCTCATAATATAACGCACCGTCGTGCAGTCACTAAGCCACTTCAAATAAGTGTCTCTCGTAGTGCGGGATGCATTGACAGTAGATTTTTCAGGTGGTGGATCCATAAGTATATATAGGATCCTCTCGTACATCAGGACGATCTTCAACTTCCGATACCAGCTATCGAAGTTGGGTCCGATAAGCTTGTCGCTGTCCAACAGTGAATGGAGTGATAGTATGTTGGCCATAGCTGAAAAGAAGAAATATAAATCTATTAGTATATAAATTATTTTAATCCTAAAGATATTGACTTTAGTCTAAAGGTTCTTCAACTATTTTATATGCATTGGTAGCCTCTATCTTCAATTTGAAGAATTATATTAATTTCTTAGCGGATACTAGAATCCACACAGACTGCATTCAGGTCTGAGTGTGACTCAGCCAACCCTAGTGTATCCATGGATAGGTTCATAACCAATTATTTCTCTAAACAACTTCTAGCAATTAGGGTTTGCCCTAGGCATCTCTTTAACAGGTGTGTGGCATCTTCACTGAAAATCCTGATTAGATCCAACCATTAACATGACTACACCAAGCACATCCAACAAATGAATATCCAGGCCTGAATGTGGCTCGATCAATCTGAGCATTGATATGAAGGGTACAATAAGATAGTCATATGATGAATGATAATTTTAATATCTGATAGACACCATGCGTATAGCGCCTCCAATGCCTATTTAGAATATTAGACTCATTATCATATACCTTAATGGGAGGCTATGAGCAAGTTATCTCCATAACGGTATCATTTTAAGGATCTAATAATTTAGAGAATTTAATTTATTGATTTGAGAATAAGAGAAGAAATTAACCTACAAGTCGTAAATCCTTCCACTGACTTCACCAAGTCATATAGAAGATTAGATACAAGCTAGTCTAAAGATATCTGAATCAGTCATACTGATTTACTTTAGTGGTATGCATCAGCTTGAATCGACTAGTGACTTAATCAAAACATAATCTACCATATTGGCTAGATAAGTGAGATCAATGGGATGAAATGCCATTAACTCACTATAGATGCCATCTAGGTGAGTAGCTTCCAACTAATAACCACTTGATAATATTGTCAAACCTATCTTTGACACCAACTGATTAATTAGTTCCGATTTGATCCATCAGAAGATTCAGGCTCAACCACTGAGCCATGATCATAAATCATTTGGTAAGGTCAAAAATATGGACTTGATCAAGTTTCAACTATTAAGATTGATCTAGAAAAATTCTGACCTAATCTAATTTAACTCTTCATTAGATTTAACCAATTTCTCAATTCAGTCCATATTTGTTCTAACCCAAGATCTAACCTAATAGAAGGACCTGATTTATGCTAACTCATTGTTTATCGATTTATGTGGTGTCTTAGTAATCTTCAATTCTCAAATCTAGATCGTTTAAACTTGATTCTAAATTAAGTATATGAAACGTGTGTTTCAGTTTGTAGAACTATTTTACTAAGATTTCAAATAAAGCAAACCATATATTTCATATCATAAAATAAATTTCATACATTTGTTTAACAATTAAACATGTATAAGTATGATCTAAACTTTATACATACATCACATATATCATGACTATTTTTAGGTCACTATCGATTATATCTAATGTAATATGCTTTTCAGATTTTAAAATAAATTTTATATCTGAATTTATCTTATCATAAATCACTTTAGATCTAATCTAAACTTATTTATGATCAAAATAATTTACAACAATCTGTTCGTTCTTCTTCTTCATGAAACTAGATCATAATGATACCCCTATACGTCATAAGAGAACCCGTCGAATGAAAAGAGAGAGAGATTAATCTCTTCTATCTCTTATGACCGGACGGTCTGGTGATCTCATCAATTCGAGTACTGAGCTACTAAGATCTGAAATTTTATTTCAAATAGGATTACATTAACATACAATTTGATAAAATATTTTATGTCATGAATATGACTTTAATTTCACAACCATATTCTTCATCTAATTTAATCAGATTTGATGCATCATATACATCATATCAAATTTTAAAATATCTTATACTGATTATAAAATATCAACTTCAGATCCAAAATTTTATAGAAATTAATTAGATGTACATATGAACATATAAAGAT
Source organism: Elaeis oleifera (assembly GCA_000441515.1). Classification (NCBI taxonomy): domain Eukaryota; kingdom Viridiplantae; phylum Streptophyta; class Magnoliopsida; order Arecales; family Arecaceae; genus Elaeis; species Elaeis oleifera. The sequence goes on from KE504658.1 coordinate 1,384,033, forward strand.
TAATTTTCTAGTTAGATCTTGTTTTGACATTCTGCAGAATTTTGTTAGAAATCAAATCTGAAAATCTATCAAAATAAGTTCAATTCAGATCTGAAATAAGTATAATTTCATAACTGAAATAACAACATTAAAATTTTGTTAAAATTGATTTAAAATAGATTGTTATTCCAACAAAATTTAGCAACAAGAAAAATTTTGTTATAACAATTTATAATAAACCTTAACCAACTATTGGCTAAGTTTTTATAATCTAATCAAAATTAAATCATAAATTTTATTTAAAGAGATCTAAATCAGATTTAATATCTAAAATAAATTTTAATTACATACAATATGTAAATAATTAAAAAAATTAATTATGTATCCATGTATCAAGTCTGGCTCTGATACCAATTAAAGAAAAGAAACCTGTTTCTTTGGGTGAATAGGATGGATAGCCAGGATGAATCTAAAAATTTTTATAAAACTTAATAAAGATTAGATCTTTGCCTAATATGCAATGAAATAGGGATCAAATCTTAAAAGATTCTGAATCTAAAGTCTCGCATAGGTCTGAATCCATAAATTTTCTACTTCGCGTGCACGCCAAACTTCGCAAAAAAGCGGGATGAAGCCTCAGATTGAAGCACCTTTGCAAGACAAAAAGGAAGGAGAGAGAACATCTGATATGACTTCTTACACCAGCAAGAGGGGATGCCCAATATGCCTCCATACCTTAGAGAAGATGGGACACCTAAAAAGGAACACGCCAAGGGTGACGCCCCACTCCTCCTTCACGCCTCTTCTCTCTTCTTTCTAAACTTTGCACATAATCTAATTATTATACTATGATAGTTAGATATCCTCTCTATTTATAGATGATTTTTCATGACCCATAAGACTAGAATTTTTAATTAAATAGATTTTGAATTAATCCATAACTTATTAAAGGAGTCCTAAAGGAGAAAGGATTGGCACCTAACTAGGCATCCTAATGCACCCATGCCTACACCCAAGTGTGGGGCGGCACCATGCAGCACCCACCATCTCTTGGTCAGCCATGAGGAGAGAGAGTCTTAGTAAAAGTAGACTCTAAGAATCTAATCTAAATATGGATCAATTCGAATCCAATTCGAATCTGATTTGAACCAATTTCTAATAGACTGTTAATCTCAAATTATTTAAGATTTAGGATCAAGTCTAACTTGAATTTATGAATTTAATTAAATTTAATTAAATCAGATCTCATCTAAAATTAATTAGTACTTAAATTCAATCTCTTATAGACTCTTTGGATCAAAGACCAAATCTTATTCATCCTCGAAATTGAGCCTGAACTTCATGTCTAGTGCTAGCTTGACATAGTCAACTATTTAATCCCGTATGACTCATAACTTAATTCTCAATTAAATTAATCTATTTTTTAAGTAAGTCGTGTACTTCTAAATTGAACATATAGACTTGGATCAATTCTTTCTACATCGCTTGACTTTGTGTGTGACTCCATAAATTCGAACACTAAGCCGGTAGCATAGGAACCATTTTCTGTACTAATCAAAATTATCATCTAACAATAGTTTTCGATGTTCAGATAGATCGAATAATTACAAGACAATATTCAAGAACCTATGCATATGGTTACTGCATAATTCATCCTTTTTGATCCTGAATATTTTAGGACAGTCTAAGGTTAAACTGTCAACCTTGAAAGATCATCCACATTATATTTCAACCGTTCAAATCCATCACATGGATTATCCTGATCAAAATTTTACTAAATTAAATATAGTAATACATTAGCTCCTATAATCTGGAGAGATCAATTCCATTTTGATCCATACACAGATTTTGCAAATACTTGACTATATCCAGTAGCCTTCCGTCACTGCATTAGAAATGCCGATAGTTCGGCACCAAAGCACAATAAGTTTCTTACAAATCATTATGGTGATCTTAGGTCTGAGGAACACTTATGTCCATACGCTTCGCGAGCTACTCTTGACAGCAGAGCGCTCAGCAGGTGAGTCATTTGTTCAGTGATGATATACTCCTACATCTCACTTGTATGCCATACCAGTATTTTTACACTCCTGGGTTAAAAAGATAACCAACTTATATGACAAACAACGACCTTCACTCGATAAACATCATCATCCTTTAATGACATATCATTTGGTCGCAAACATATTTAAGAACTATACGATAAATCCTCCTTTATCGATTACTTTATAGTTCTAAGGACTTCACGCAACACAAGAGTTCTAGCAAGAAAGATATAATTTTATAATGAATAATACCAAATAACTTTATTCATTGATTAATAATTCATACATTTATTATAAAATAAGCACAATCATTTATACGATTGGGTTTAGGATATATTTTCTAACACTAATGTATTTTGAACTGGATCGATGGATTACGCGGAGTATGTCGTTGCGTGGCACGATGATGACAAATCCACTCAATCCCTCCTTGACCTTAAGGGATGGCTCAGGGTCATCGGAGGGGTGAGTAGGATCCAAGTCATAAGATTCGACCACAACTTCAACCCTCCAGCGGCTCGATACTCTTTGGCATTCTCACAGGCCTCGACATCCCAAACTTGAAGCGATGCGTATGTGGAGGAGGTCGTGCAGAGGCTTCTGAGCTAGTGACCTCAAAGCTTCTAGAATACCGTTCGCGATACGATCGTGAAGATTCTTCGAGATCTACAACTACGCGATCAGCTGGGCTCGTTGTCTCAGCCATCACATCAAATAATTCTATTAATAATTTTTTTACTTGTTTTAAGTTTTCATATTTAGAAGCTTCACATATTTAGGCTTGAATCAGAGAAGAGGATTTAGAGACTAGAAATTTAATCTAACCATCCAATTGATGGACTAAAAATATCTATAGCTCCGTATCATCGAATGAAATATGTAGAAATAATCTGTTCGAGAGTCGGAGGAGTGTATCGAAAGATATACCTCCATATCATAAGATATGTCTCCGTGTTAAAATTTATTAATAATATTTATTTTCTTTATTTTAGGATGTTGGGACATCCGACTCTCATCCACCAGCTACTGGAGAGGAGCAGGAGGATGAGGAGGACGAGGAGGAGGATCTGACCTAATTTTTTTATTTGATGTATTATTTTTTTATATTGCTTGTAAATTATATAATTTATATTTTAATATAATATAATTAGTTTTTTATGATTATCATATTATCTTTGAATTTTAATTATAACAGATGTTAGGAACCATAATTGATTGTGATTAATTAAATAGATTTAAAAAATATTATTATAAATTTTTAAAAAAATAAATTAACTATCATCGATGGGATTAGTGACGGCTTGAGCGGTCGCTAATACTTATTAGTGACGGCATTAATGACAAAATAGCCATTGCTAATTTTTAATTTTTTTTAAAATTTGATTTAAAATAAAAAAATAGCAATAGAATTTGATCATACCATCACTAATAGTAGTTATTAGCAATGATTAAAAAATCCATCATTAATAGGGGCAATTAGCGATAAAAATTTTTCCAACCACCAATTAGTGATGGAACACCACTATTATCGATGGCAAAATCACTATTAATGATGGCAATTAGCCATCGCTAATAGTAAAATTTTTGTGATGATCCGATTTTGATGATCTTTTTTTAAAAATGATAATTTTTTGAGATCTATGATATAGTGCCACCCACTTATCAGGGTAGTGCTCCTAGTGATCAGGTCAAAATTTCTTCATATGGACCTCGAAATAGATAGGTCAATCCAAAT
>KE504658.1:1411737-1439816 GCA_000441515.1 Elaeis oleifera
GTTTTCCTCTATGTTTTCCATCCTCATGAGTCCCAACCAAGTGGGAGGCTTGGAGTGGCTGAATAGGGAAGCTTAGACGATGGCTGGGGTTTGGTGCTGGGATGAGGGGAGAAATACTGTACTGTATTTCAGGATTTTTTTTTTGATCGAGATAGTTCTTTTTTGAGCGGATTGGCTAGACGGCAAGCAAAATTTCGGATTTGAAATCTATGTCTAATCCATCTTGGCTACTGCTAAGATAAATTGACAATCAGATTGAGTCGGATTAGGTATGGATTCAATCAAAATTCATCAATCCTAACTCAATCTATTTAGATTAATAAATAAAATTTTGACTTGAAACTAATCTGTTTATTAAACAGATAATCTAATCCGATCCATATAATCTATTTATTAAATAGATCAAATTAGGATACACATGTTAAACATGTTAAAAGATTTTAAACAGATTTAATGGATTGAAACATGTTAAGCAAATCGGCTTAAATACGATAGAAATAGATTAAGCATATTTCAAATAGATTTATGATCCAAAAGGATTATCGGACTCAATATGGACCATTTTGGCCATTATAGATTAATGATATAGAAAGATCATTGAACTTAGTGATGTTGCTGGCTTGAAAATTAGAGAAATAGTCCAACTCAATCCATTGGATCGTTGATTCATCGATGTTATAAAGCGCATTATTTCGAATCCGACAGATGTTGCAAGAGCTGAAGTGGCTGCTATCACTTACCAAGATCGATGGGGCCGCCAGTTGGCTCACCTCGAGAAGCACTTCAATGAGCTCATTGTCGATGGTATCCCACCTTGCTCCTTATTTGGCCAATGCAAATTCCTCTCTCTCGATTTCTTGTTCCACATTCTTTTAAAGCTAGCCCAAATGGGTTTGGGCTAGGCTCAAGCCTGGATTTATAAATTGGCAATCTCATACTTCTTAATCAATTATTTCATATTCTAATATTGCAAGTAATCTTGGAGTTTATAAGTTTTAGGCCCAATGAGGTATCATACAAGCCATCGATCAAGATATAACTTCAGATTTTGCAGGTGCTATTCTCCCAAAGTGTGAGCATAGAAGGCTAACCATAGCATGACACCAAAAGTAGCAGAAAGCTTCAAGAACTCCCAGAGCCCAACAAACGCATCCATGGAGAATCTATGCCAAGAGTAATACATTTCTAATCTCTTGCAATAGATTGATTTCTTTATGGGTAGAATATACTAGCAGAAAGATTCTCCCTTCCTCCTCCAAGGAGATAGAGAGGATCTTGCGATGGAGACCGATGACGGTGATTATGAAGAGCCAGAGTGAGAGAGGGTGAACCAAAGGTGACTCGAAGAGTGGCAATGGAGACCACCCTTCGCCTTCGACAACACCGCCCTTCATCTTCGATGATGAACCCTAGGTCCCTAACCCTCCACTTGATGCGGCGACTGAACAAGAAAGCTTAGTCAATGGATAAGGATTTTGAGTTGGATTTATATGTAAGGATTTAAATGGTAATATTTTGTCAATCATGATATAAATAAAACTTGGCTAGGCTCTAGTGGCTAAGGTAGTAATGGACTATCCAAGGATTTGTAATTTAAATCTTCCCATCCACCTATTATAAATTATTTTTTCAAACTTGTAATGCCAATTTCTAATGGATTATCCATCACAAATCTATTTCTATTTGTTAAAATATTTTTGACCACTTTCTGTCAGAACAACTATTCCAATAATTTAAAATTATTGAAGTTATGCCTTTTCAAACTTGTAATGCCAATTTTTGATGGATTATCTATCACAAAATCTATTTCTATTTATTAAAATATTTCTGACCACCTTTCCATCAGAACAACTATTTCAATAATTCAAAAATTATTGAAGTTATGCTTCTGATGAAAATTTCTGTCAAAAACATTACTGATAAATAATTTATCACTAAATCGATCATAAATATTTATAATATTTTTTAAATTCTTTTTTTAAAATATTTTTGATGGATTTTTGATGAAATTATTTCTGACAAATAATCCATCAAAAATTTGTCAAAAATTTCGAGACATGTTAATTTTATTTTGTTGCTCCTTTTTTGAAGGTGATCTATCAATGATCCATCAAAATTTTGATGGATCATGTCTATTAGAAAATTCTGTCAGTGAAACCCATATTTCTAGTAGTGATCCTTATTTTTATTTGCCAATACTGCATCAGTATATCTCCTAATCTAAAAGGAATCAAATGGAGTGATGAAGGCAAAGTTCATATAGAAGTTGAAATCTATTATTTATAAATTTTAATTTTACAAATTTATTTCTACTAGTCATATTTATTTAAAAAATAAGCCATATTGAAATTGGGAAGATGAATCCGACAAAGCTTAAGTAAGGACATATCTTATCTTTATAATTATAATTATGTAACTCAATTTTAAATAAATAATGAAATTAAAGAGGATGTAAAAATTTTGCTTTTATCAATTTTTGTACCTTTTCCTCTCTTCCTTATCGGATCATTGGATTTCTTTAGCAAAGGGTTAAATACCTCATTTAATCTATGTCTTATATGAATCCATATTATGATAGTGGATTAAATGCCTCAATTTTTTATGTCATCACTATTATATTGCCACTAATACTCTTAATTCTTGTAGTATTGATACTAGATTTCAATATCACTAAAGAATTTCTAAGAAAAAATCCCTCTCTAATATAATTTTTTATTTTCAAAAATATCTTATTAGCATCAAGGGATTCATCCCTTGATAAATCTCTAAGGGATAAAACTTTCCTTACAAATTTTTCGATAAAAATTAATGAAGTAATCACTCACTGATCCCTTACAGATTATCGAGGGATTTTCAAGAAATTTATTGAGGGCAGTAAATCCCTCATAAATCACTTAATGATTACTTAGTGAAACTAAGTTTTGAATGCAACTTAACATCTCTTGAAAATCTCTTTCTAATCCCTTAGTAATTTTTCGAGGGACAGATCCCTTAGTGATATTCCTTAGTGAAAGGCTAATTTTTGGTAGAGTTCAAAAGAAGGCAAAAGATAAGAAAAAAGAATGAGAGATTGAGATGTCAGAAATATGTCCATGAAATAATTACATGTCTGTGTCCAGCTAATATTAATATGGCCAGTCTGTTGTGGGTGCTTCACATTACACTAAAAGTCTAGTTCCTTAATGCTCTCAAGAACAATGAGGCATATACATTTCCTTGGTAGCATCACAAAGTTGCATGATATAGAAAATTGAAGTCACAAAATTGCATGTGCCTATCTTTTGATGATTTGAACAGCTACTTATTATTTATATATTAATTAACAATCCGTCTCCATTTGTTATTATATTCATGAAATAAGATACATCTCCAAAAAAAAATAGATGGTAATGTATTTGTAATATTAACGCTCTCTCTTTCTAAATATTAAACTTATAGTTATAGAATTTCAAAATCAAGAATTAAGCATTTAATATTGAAAGTAGTCGAAGATTTTAACAGATAACCTTTACCTCAGTTGATTGGTACCTTCTTCTCCAACTGAGAGTCTCAATTATCAACTTGAGTGGTGGTGAATAACCACCATGTTCTCAAAAAAGTAAAAAGTCACCGCATTATATATTTGATAGAAGTATCAAGCAAAAATTGAGAGGTAAGTTTAGTGGAAGGAAGTCTTGAGTTCATAAATGTTTCTATAAATAGAGGGGATTACAACCATGCATGGCATGCATTGCAATCAAGAAAACCCCAATGAACCTTATCTCTTGCATCTCCCTCATAAGTCCCTGTAAATATCCTTATAAATATACTTATAATAGAACATGTTAAACTTTCATCAAATGTACACTTCCATGCTAATAAAGTTTATCTATTTTGCATTTTGCCACTTGTGTTTCTTTTGCAAACGAGATTAATGGTGGCATCAAAGATATTCCCCATCCCTCTCACCTTTACCCTAGGTCTCTTAGATTTTCTCATTTTTTTTGTGTCCACTTGTTTCTTAATCTCCCAACTAGTGCTAGATTTACATAAAATTGCTCTATGGACACAAAGACTAGCAACAATATCAATTATTTTCAAAATTTGACTCCTATATTTGATTGGGAGAGCCATAATTTTTAGAACATTCAGACGAGGAAGAAATGAAGAATTATCAAATTAAGAAGTGCTTGCAACATGGACTCAAGCATTGCAAAGTAAAGAAATGGAAAGAGAGAGGCACAACAACACTGTTTCTCATGCAAGGGGCAATTAGAAGTATTTTTTCTAAATTACTAGATGTGACTAAATCAAAAGATGCAAGAAAATTTTGCATAAGGGGTTTTAAGGCTTCTTTGATGAGAAAATTTCCCTCGAGCTACAAATTTTAAGGAGTGCATTTGGTAATTTGGCAATGAAAGAGAGTCAATTTAGGATTTTTTCCTCCATAGTCACTTTGTCAATCAAGGATGAAGATATGAAGATAATTTCCAATTTTAGAAAAGGAAATTCTACTTGCTATTTGATGCCGCAATTAAAGAGTTGACGATTTGTTTAGACTAGCATTGTTTGAGCAAATGGGGCTATTAAATTAATGAACAACACATATTCCAGTCCAAGATCAATATTGAGAAAACAATCAATAAAAATGGAAGGGACCCATCTCTAAGAAGGAAACAACAAGGAAGAGTTAGATGAGAGTAGGATATCTTGAAGCTTAGCATAAAAAGGAAGAAGAGGACAATCCAACCAAAGAAGTGCTAATTTTAATTTTCAATACTTATTTGAAGAAAGAACATACTAATCTACAAATTGTCATTATAAATGCATTGAATATAGATTTCTGTATTATCTTAGAAGAGATTGTTGGCATAAAGATGAAAGAAAAAATGATGCAAACTTTAGACAAAGAAGATGATGCCTATTAATAATTTATTCCTAAATGAATATCCAACAAGAATCAAAAAACACTTGGCATTTGGACTATGGATGTCGCAACCTTGTATAGAAAATCGAAACATTTTGTTTGGCTAAATGAAATGTTTCTCCTCAAGTGAAGCTTGGAGAGATGGAAAGTTGTAGTAAGTTGCTCAAAAATGGGTCATAAGCATCCATAAAAAGTAGGATAAAAATGATTGTTTATGATGTTCTTTATCACCCTACATTATCTCAAGTCTTAGTTTAAGTTTATAGGCACTAAAAAATGTATAATTGGTGAACTATGATGATAATGAATGCAAAATTTTTGACAAAAAGAAAAAAAATAATCGAAAAGTTAAAAATCATACTGATTAAAAAAATTCCTTCTTGATATGCCTCTAAATCAAATTCTTCCCTTCAAGAAGGAAGAAAAAAATTGATAAGTCATGCCAATTTCACTTAAGATATGACCACTTAAATACTAAAAATGTTAAAAAAAGACAATACACTTGTTGAGCGATCAATAAAAAAGAGCAAATATATGAGGGCTATATTAGAATGGTATGGACAACTTGATCTGCATAATTAGAATTTAATATATATTGATACCAATCTCATTTTTAATTCAAAAAAAAATCTTCTCTTTATTAATGATTATTAATGATTATATCGAAAATGTTGAGGGATTACTTAAGAAAATGATACAAACCTTTGCTATTGTCGTGCAATTCAAGGCATGTATATTGAAAGATAAAACAGACACTAAATGAAGATTCCAATAACTAGTTGAGGCATATTTGCCTCCGCATCATTTTTGAATTATTGCAAAGAGAAGAATATCAAGAGATATTTGATGATTTGCCACAACCATTCTCAAAATAGTATAGTGAAATACAAAATGATACTATGGTAGAGATGGCTCAAACTATACTAACTTCCTAACAGATGTTCGACAATCTTTAAAGTTACAGTTTTCAACTTGAAGCAATCTCCTACAAAGATGGTACAACTCAACTTCATCTAAAAAATGATACAAAATAAGTCTTAAATAAATATTTCAATGCATAGTTTATGTGCTATTCTATCACAAAATAAAGAGAAATTGATGAAAAATAGAAAACACATCTTTATTAAATAGCTAATGAATCGAAAGATTATTGTCTTCTTAAACCAAGAGTAAATGAACTTCTGATTTCCAAAAAAAGTTATTATTGATGAATTGGTAATATAGAATTAGAAAGATAGTTTTCCAATATGTCAAAAGTATATGATATCATTAAGCCATCCAAGAACACTGGGATTCTTCTTTAGTGAAATCTAAAAATCTTAGCTTGCATTGTTTACATATGAACATAGAAACTTCAAGAATCAATTAAGAAACGATATATGGCTAAAGGCGCTAAATGAACAAATGATAACAATTGATAAGAATCAACTTGGAGCTCAAGGAGTTGCCAAAAGGAAGGATGTGATCAAGATTTACAAAATTGAGTACAAAGATAGCTCCATCAAAATGCACAAAGGCTTGCTTACTTGCAAAAGGCTTCTGAGCAGTAGGATAAACTTCAATAAAATATTTGAACTAGTTGTTTCATGTAGATAAAAGATAGTAGTCTTATTCTAGATACTAAGTTGAAGTTGTAAACCTTCAAATTAGACGTAAAAGTAGCATTCCTAATCGATGAAATAGAAGAGAGAGTTTATATTGAACAACCAAAAGTTTATGTCATAAACCAAAAGAGGACAAAATATCAATGCGGTAAGGCATTATTTGGCTTGAAGCAAGCTCCTCATGAATAGATTGGTGAGATTCTTAAATATTTTTACCAAAATTGTATAAAAGAAGCTTAAGCAAGTAATTATTGTATCCAATTATTTGCTCAAATGTTGATGATCTTCTCTTTAGTAATACTAATTTAGTTATGGCACAAAAATTCATAAAGATTATGATGTAAGAACATGATATAATTGATCTTGGTCGCATGAGACACTTCTTTTATATATATAGCTACGAAACTTTCTTATTAATAATATAGCTCCTGAAAGTGTTCTTTTAGTCATCTAACCTTATACACACTGAGCACTGACGTACCATACTCCACCTATAGGAGGCCATAATATCTTGCTGTTTGTGGTTTCATATGAAAGCTATGGGTCCAATATCAAAAACATAGGCAATGATGGATGGAGAAAGATTGTAAGCATAGTGGAAAGATGCAATCCCAAAATCACAAATGATTTGAGCATATAAGAAAAGCTTATCATTTCAAGGATAACCATTTTTTGAAGAAGAAAAATGACAACCACACTTGTAATGTCATGTCATATGGAAGGAAGTTAACAATATGTGATATTGAAAGCAATCACAGCATCACATGACTAGAGATGATAGAAATATTGATATATCAATTAAATTAGATGTTAAAATAGAGAATGATGCATTACTAAAGACAAAAGGTAAAGAATGATAAATCAAGAAAAAATGATGTATCAATTATGTTCCACTGGTTTTCAAACTCAAGTAAAACTACTCTAACGGGGATTGGAGGGCCTCATGTAAGCTTTAAAGTTATCAGCAAAAAGCTAAGCAAGTCATACAAAAGAAATAAAACTTAAGCCTATAATTTGAAAGCAATTGTTAGTTTGAAAACTAAAGATAGAGATCTTGGTGACAAACTAAATTATAGAAAGGGATCACTAGTAACTTCTTGTTTTGCTAGCAAGAGGGTCTCATTATCACCAAGGACTCTTCCAATTAATACCTTCAAGATTCACCATGATTAATGACTTCACCAACTACCACAATGCCATTCCTCAGAATCTATCAAGATCATATAGAATCTTCCATGCATAAAGAGAACAAAACTGCACCTACTAAAAGTGAAGCTTTATTAATTTTCAATGATCAAAATTGAGTACATGGTGAGTATGTATAGGGATGATTTCTTAAGACTCATATATGTCTTGGAAGTGGTTTGACCTTCAAATTCGATTTGTAATAATTATGATACTGCTATCTTTGTGACTAACATGCATTAGACTGCATCTTAACTTATTATTGACTCATTTGTAAAGCTTATGCTTATTGGACACTTGAGTCAAGTGTCATCTTATGCCTTTCCTTTTTAAACCTTTGAGAGGTTTAGAGACTGCATGGATGACTTGTCGCAATAAAGAAGGTAATAGCCTTTGAAATTATTCTAATGTAATTTCTATGCGTCTATGATATTCTCTCTAATTTTCATAATGTTTAGTCGTGTTAACTGATCCCTTAACACCTTTAATCATAATACTTATTGTGTAAGAGGGTCCAAGATCAAATAACTATAAAACTAAGCATTTATTTGCATCAACTTAATTGAGGGGTCTCATGATGATATAAAATGGATATTCTATTAGTATACACTTTTATGTCTTTCTTAAACTATATATGACCAAAATAGTTAGAGTCAATAAAACACCAGCCATAGTGGGATATACACAAAAATAAAAGAGATTTTAAAGAGAGAGAGAATATAAGAATACTATGATCAATGATAAAGTAGGACTGCCAAACATATTTCCTCCAAAGATGAGTAGAACAAATCCTATTGACCCTTAGAGTGGATGGAAGCCCTCAAAAAGCTTGAAGTCATGGGTTCTATACTCAATAAAGAAAAGGCATAAGCTAATAAAGAAGATAGAGATGCATCTTCATGTGCTATAGCACATAGACTAAAAAATATATAATCTAAATCACTATGTCAATTAATTGTTGACTATGATCTGCATGTGGTACCTATAAATCAACCTAGTGTTTCCCTTTTGTAATTCTTTAGTAGCTCCAATTCTTAGTAGGCCAATTGCACGAACAATATGGTAGTAGGAATAAGGACTATAACCCTATGTTTATGCTCTAATTGATATGGCTTAGAGTGTGAATGTTTTGTAGTAATTTCAAACGGCATAATCAAGTAGGTACATATGTATGTATCTATTTACTTCAATATGCTATGATGCTTTAGTTTCTAACCTAAAAAGGTAAGCATATTTTGGTAAACTCATGCATACTCATGAGAGCAACTCAGTTGGGAAGGGAGACGAAATGATAAAATGCAAATACAAAAGTGAACTTAAAACTGCATGCATCCTATGTGTCGTCTCAATGATGAATGATATTGGTCAAATGTAACATAAGCAAATATTGCATGACATGGTTATGCTAAAGCTAATAGAGCTTTTACATTCCATGAAGTTTGAGAGAAAGAAGATGAAAATGATAAAGCATACCATGTGTTCTCTCCTTGATGAATGACATTAGTGGTGCACAGAAAGAGAGAGAGACAGAGAGTGCTCAAATTTTCTTCCATCCATATGAAAAGCTAAAATTTAGTTGACACTATCCATAAAAGAAAAATTTTGTTACTCTTTCTCTTTAATTATAAAACTAATAGAACAATTTCATGTAATCATCTCATAGCTATCAAGGGTGCTGCTCAATTTGCTAGGATCATAGAATAATCAGTAATAGGATAGGCTAAAGAACTAGATGACCTATGGGATATGGAAGAAAAAAATTATATGAGTGTATTCTATCTTATTACCACTCTATTCATATTGACAAGTAGAGAGAGGACAAAAGAAAATAAAGATGAGATAGAAAGGATCATGTAAACCTAGACTGGAAGTACTAGTACTAGGTTATAGAAAGTAATAGTAGTTTTCTACTGACCTTTGTAAATTGATAATTTAGAATTTATGTTCATGCATGATGATCTATAAGCAGCATTTTTTTTTAGTAGAAGTATATAGCAAGGCTTTAACAATCTCAAATTAACCAAATGACTTGATGCCACAAACTTGTAATTTACTGTTAGAAGTTCTTTAGAGTCCTATAGATGGAGTTGTGCTGAATTCCAAAAATGATGCAACTTGAATTGCTTGTAGCTCTATTTACAAAGATCTATCTCCTATTTGCATAGAGATGATGGGAAGTAGTAGAGGGAGGAAGAAGTGTAGGATGATAAGGTGAAATGGAAGAGGGAAGGAGAGATGTAGGGGGAAAGATGGGGTGAGGAAGGAGAGGATAAGAAACCATAGTATGGCAGACACTTGACATCTAGCATTAGTGTGGAGGGTGTATGGGTGTTGGGGAGGTAGAAGAGATTTTGGGAAATAAGAAATTGATAGATTTAAGTTTTCCATTTAAGCTCATCCTTATTGGATCAAACAATCGTTGTCATTCTATTGTGGGGCTGTGCTGGAACTTTAAGGATAGTGGGAGAAAGGATTAACGTTGCATGATATTTTAAAATATAATATAAGCAAATATTACATTTTAGATAGAAGCAAATTGTCATGTCATGCAATATTTGCTTATATTACATCTTAAATTCTAAAAAATGGACACTTTGAGATTAATCTCATGATCTAATTAGAATTTTTGGTGCTGTTGTCGTCGATAGCTACCTTTAATGATCATAAAAGAACAAACAAAACAATCAAAGGTTTTGCAAAAATAGTCTCACGTATGTGAAACTTACATAGATTCTTGCCAGTCCAACATAGAAAGCTTACTTCTCATGGTAACTTCTTTATCAGTTTTTACTATGGCTTCATTAGTATTAGAGGTTTAGTTTGTTTGTATCATAAAGTCATCTAAAATCCACTAATATTGGAGAAAGTGAAAGATTTTCCTTGGTTAGCTCTATAGAACAAACTACATACATGTAAAATTCTTGCAAAGAAAGGATGGCAAGTGAGTTTTGGATGTGTACTTTATGGTGCATAGGTGGAGTCCATTAATCACATTCTTATTAGATGCCCTTACATGAGAAACATATGGTCCGATATTAAAAAGCAGCTTGGGATTAGATGTTGGCCTAATAAATTGCACAATCTATGGATAAATTGGAGGAAGTCAGGATTTTAACTTGCTACTGGACACCAAACAGACCAGCTTATGGTAGCCATATACTGAGAGGTATGGCAAGAAAAAATGCTAGGATCTTTTTGAAAGGAAGTGCCCCACCACAATTATTTGCAAAAAAATTTTAATGCTTTCAATTTTAGGAACATATTCACGTCGAAAAAAATATTGATAATCATTCAAATTTTTGAGACATGCTAGTGCCTTTGGCATGATGCTTATCCTATGTATCACATTGCTCAATTTACAAATCCTCTTGAAGCTGAAGGAATGCTACATTTTGAATATATCTATTGCATGAAGTCTCACATTATTTAATTTTTGATAAAATTCTCTTCTTTCATTAATCTTAGCTGTTTTGAATATCATTATTTAGAGATCCCCTTTTACCATTTATAAAGATCCTATTTAGATCAGTGCTTAGTTGTTCAGTCCTTTAAGTATGAGGATTAAACTATAATTGTTTGTTTTTGCTTTGCTTCCCTTGTGGTACTTAATTAGCAACTTAAATTCTCAATTTCACTTGTAAATGTCTCTATGTAAATATGCTACTCAATAAATTATTCGATGCTTCCTTTCTTCAAAAAATGATCATAAAGAACAAAATAAAAAAAATCATGGGGTTCTTTTATATTGCTAGCTTGTCCTTACAAGTATGGCGATATTTTTAGTAGTTGGCTAGATAGATAAATTTGTTGACTAATATTTTGATGCTCGATATCCCGCTTCTCTTCTCCTTTACCAATCGATTTGGGAAAGGAGAATATAAGATGGGTATGGAAGGCTATGGGGAGATCTAGAGGCATGGATGAGGGAGATCCAGCCAAATAGAGAGAGATTGGGGAAGGTCCGATAGAGCATGGCTAGAAAAATCTAATAGGAGGTAAAGTTAACATCGACATCAGAGAGGAGGGAGATGATTACATAAGGTATGGTGCTAATGCTTTTATTGAGATGGATAGAAGAAAATTATTTTTTTTAATTAAGATATTTCAGTTGTTGCAACTTATTTTCTGATCATTTTGAACATCAAGTTGATTTACCATAAGATAACCCTAAGTTGCAGCCTACTAAAACTACGGTTTGATATTTCTAAATGATAATATTTAAATTTTTAAACTAATACTCTTGTTTATTTGGGACTAACAGATAATATTTAAGTTTAATTATAGTTAGTAATATTATGTCCATGATTATGTTATTTGTGTTATACATAAACCAAATTAATATTAAATTAGGAAGATGTATGAAAAGGTGTACACTATTTGCAAATATTATATTAGTAGTTGATTTATCAAAGAAAGAATAGATATAGTATTGATTGATGAGGGAAATTTGATTTTGTGTAACAATTTTTTTTAAAAAAAATGAGAGCTTGGAAATAAGCAAAATAAGAGCAAAATATGAAATGTAATTTTAATGAATTACAAGAAAAAAAATCTAATCAAAATTGATGAGAAAAAGATACTTGAAACTGAATCAATTTCATTATTTAATAAAATATATATTATATAATAATGAAAGAAAGATCAAGACATATGCAATAGCCTTCAAGTCAAGGATTAACATCCATTATAGGGTCAAAGAGGTTGCTTTGTCCCAATATGTATGTAAGCATACATAAATATTTATATGCATTTTAGAGCTTTTAGGGCTTAGGGGATTATCTGCTTTGCTTTGTCCTTCTAGTAGTAGTAATATTAATTAAAGAATTGATATCCATATTTCTTTTCACTTCTCTACTCTTTCACATTTAGTTCTACTTCTTTTGATCATCTTGGCATAAGTCCCAAGTCCAGAGGTACCAAAAGCAGAGGAAGCAGGTAGTCCAGCAGAAAATTAATAGATTTAGTTAGTTTAGAGCAGATAGAAGTGAAATCATTGGTTTGCTTGCTCTAGACGAGATTGGTCCAGGCAAAGGTGCCGAGGGGCCCTATTGATGTTGGCTATAAGCAGGATCACTTGAATTACTATCCTTTTGTGTTCTCTCTTTACTTTGCTCTCCTAGATCTAAATTCTTGTCACGGCATTACATGTCTAGCCAATCAACTTATCTATTGGTAGACCTTGTTTATTAGCATTATTGCATTTCATTTACACCACTGCCACTATCATTTGCATTCATAGTTCATTGTACTATCATTAACTTAAAGGTTCTCATCCCCAATTGCATATTAATGCCAGTTTGTGCCCTAATATGCCTTGCCTACTTCTCATGGATATTGTATTATTTAGCTAATAAATTTGTCTTTACATCCTCAAGAATCTCCTTATCTCATTTTTAAAGCCTCCTTCATTGCACATGCAAACAATATTACCACCACTATATTTTTTTAAAGAGATTTATTGTTTCTTCAAATGGTTACTCTATCAAAACCTTACTTTAAGTAGGGATGATAGTGATAAACAAATAATTGCTTATTATATATTGTGAAAAATCATGTATGGTTAGTTAGCTATTTTAGAAAATTCTTTTGGTAACAGATTGTATCCTTAGAATTAATTCTATATAGCTAAGGTTCCTATTCTGTTAGGGTGTCCCGTAAATCATGGGATCTGATTTAGTAATCCTATTTGTTAGGGTGTCCCATAAATCATGGGATCTGATTTAGTAATTTATATTTTTGGATGCTATGGTTGTTGTATATGTTCTACTGTAATATTCAGATTGAAATACAATTTCTCTTTTCAAATTTCGATATGGTATCAGAGCTTTAGGCTCTTTTCTGGGATTCTTTATTTTTGGCCTTAATTATCGAGTATCTTGTGAAGCTTTGTGGCCTTCATTGCCAATCGATCGCCTCTATTTCCTTCTGTCCCAACCATCACCGTCGTTTTATTTTGGCCGACATCATCATTGACTCGCTGTCGTTCAAGATATCAAAAATCAGGGAGACTACTATTATAGCCCAATCCGAAGAGGTAATCTGACTTCAACAACCAGGAGAATTGCAAAGTATTCAAGCCTCCTGCAGGTTAGATGGAAAGAACTACCTTAAGTGGTCTCAACTCATTGGTACAGTGTTGAAGAAAGAGAAAAATTAGTCATCTCATGGGTACAGATCCTAAATCAGGGGATCCTAAGTTTGAAGCATGGGATGAAGAAGACTCTATGATCATGGCATGGTTGTGAAATTTCATGATTCCAGAAATAAATGACACATGCATGTTTTTGGCTACTGCCAAGGACATATAAGATGCGATTCAGCATACCTATTCCAAAGCTAGAGATGCGGCTCAAGTGTACAAGGTCAAGGTGAAAACTATGGCTGCAAAACAAGGAATAAAATGGTCACTAAATATGTGAATCAACTGAAATCTTTATGGCAGGAATTGGATCACTACCGGATGATAAAAATAAATACCCCGATGATGCAGAAGTTCTAAAGGACTTCATTGAACAAGATGGGGTCTATGATTTCTGATTGGACTTAATCCAGAATTTGATCAAGTGAAGATACAGATTCTTGGAAAGCCAGAGGTTCCATGCTTTAACGAAGTAGTGGCTCTAATCCGAAGTGAAGAAAGTAAATAGTTCTGCTACGGTGGCTAGTGGTAACAACAAATCAGCCACAAACATGGAGAGAGGAACAACATTTGAAGGAAAAAAAGTGGTCAGCTAAAAATACAAAACCGTGATGGGTTATGATGCACTTACTGCAAGAAGTCTCATCACACCTGTAAAAAATGCTGGAAACTTCATGGAAAGCCTCCAAGCCGAGAATGGAGCCAGAAAGGAGGTCAACCATAGAACAATGGACAAGTCCACATTGCTGCAAGACCAAAAGATGGATCGGCACCATAGGAGTTGAGTAGTCTCAATCAAGAAGAGATTGAGAGGGTGAGATCACTGATCAACAGTCTTGGAAAATCTGAAGGATCTCTAGGTACTTGTTCTTTAGCATATTCAAGTGAGCTTCCATCTTTCATTGGATTAAATGTCTTAAGTACAACCTTCACCAACTCCTGGATCATGGAGTCAGGAGCAACCAATCATATGACCCGTTCATCTAATATTTTTCAACCTATACTCCATGTCCAAGCAGTAAAAAATAACCACAGCCGATGGATCCTTGACCATTGTAGCAGGTTTTGGGAATGTCAAATAAGCCCATCAGTAACTTTAAAATATCCTTCACATTCATAAATTGTCCACAAACCTAGTCTCTATACAAAAACTCACTCGAGATTTATGTTGTAATGTGATGTTTCATAGTAGTTATTATATATTTTAGGACAAAGACTCGGGGAGGATGATTGGACGTGCTAGAGAAAGGAATAGCCTCTACTATCTTGAAGCACTAGGTCAGTTGAACATGACCAACGGCAGATTACCCTCTTCCTTCATATCAGAGTTTGCCTTATCTAATAAAGAAAAAATTTACTTCACCATTGCCGACTTGAACATCCATCGTTTAGGGTTATTAAAATTCTGTTTCCTTCTTTGTGTAAGGATTTAGATGTTAAAAAATTTCAGTGTGAGGTGTGTGAACTTGCTAAACACAAGCGTGTCCCTTTTTCAATTAGTTATAAAAGAAGCTTTGTTCCTTTCTATCTTATTCACAATGATATCTGGGGTCCATCTACTATTTCTAATGCTTTTGGGGCAAGATGGTTTGTTTCGTTCATCGATGATTGCACTCATGTTATCTAGATTTTTCTGCTTAAACATAAGTCTGATGTTAGTACTGTATTCTTGAATTTTGTTCCATGATCAGAAATTAATTCAGAGTCAATATCAAACGATTTAGGTCAGATAATGCTAGAGACTATTTTGATCAAATTCTTATCCTATATTTAAAAAAAAAATAGTACATGAGTCGTCTTGTGTCAATACCCCACAGCAAAATAGGATAGCAGAGAGAAAAAATAGTGATCTCCTTGAAAAAATCAGAGCCTTATTGTTTCAAAAAAATGTGTTTAAGATTTTTTAGGGGGAAGCAGTTCTTACAGCCACTCATCTGATAAACCATTTGCCTTCAAGAGTCTTGGGTTTTAAGAGTCCTATGAACATACTTCAATATTTTATCCAGACTTAAACACTACCAACAACCTTGTCCCTAGGATTTTGGGTGTATGTCATTTGTCCATATTCACAGTCAAAACAGAAGGAATTAGATCCAAGGGCTCTAAAATGTATCTTTGTAGGCTATTCTTCGACTCAAAAGGGTATAAATGTTATCACCTCCGTCAAAGAAATTCTATGTTTCGGTGGATATTACATTCAATGAACAAGAGTCTTATTTCATTAATCTTTATCTTCAGGGGGAGAATTCAACTAGGAAAGATAAGAAAGATTTTTTGCTTGATTTATCATCAATTCCTATGTCTAAAACCTTGGATCCTGTACCTGCACCTCCTTGTTCATCCTGTTCCAACCATGTGCCTAGGAGTCCTTCAGAACCTGTGCTTGAACCCATGCCTGACCCACACTCAGACTTGGACCCGTGCCTGAAACACCAAATGAACCATAAGAAAAATTGATTAGCTCCTGAAAATGTGAGATTTGGCAAGGTGTTCATAAGGAGAAAGATGGCTGCTCCTGAACCTGTGCAGGTCCAAGAATTCAACTTGAATTCTTCGAATGAGGTAACAATTTCTAACCATCTATTGCAAGATGAAACTGAGTCTCATATTGATAATGATGACCAAGACCTTCCAATTGCTATTAGAAAAGGAACTAGAAGATGCACAAAGCAACCATTATACCCTCTTGCATATTTTTTGTCATTTAAGAATTTTTCACTATCTCATAGGGCCTTTTTTGTAAGCCTAAATACCATCACCATTCCTACCACCTTATCTGAGGCTTTGTCCAATGAAAATGAAAACAAGCTATGAATGTGGGATGGAGGCATTGGAAAAGAATAAGACTTGAGAGTTGATGAAGTTACCAACAGGAAGAAACTGATAGGCTGTAAGTGGGTGTATACGATGAAGTATAGGACAGATGGGTCGATTGAAAATACAAGGCACAGTTAGTAGCCAAAGGGTATACTGAAACCTATGAAATTGATTATTTAGAAACCTTTGCTCCTGTTGCAACGATGAACACAGTCAGAGTATTGTTATCACTAACAGCTAATTATGATCCGGAGTTGTAGCAATTTGATGTCAAAAATGCTTTTCTACATGGAGAACTAGAGGAAGAGATTTATATGGAGGTTCCACCAGGATATGGAAAGAATTTGACTGCTCATACTGTGTGTAAATTGAAAAAAGCAATGTATAGCCTTAAGCAATCACCATGGGCATGATTTGGGAGATTTACAAGAGTTATGTTGGCTATGGAATACAAACAAAGTCAAGAAGATCACACATTGTTCATTAAACACTCTCCTTCATAGGGAGTTACAACCCTACTGGTGTATGTAGATAATATAAGAGTGACAGGAGATGATGTTAAGGAGAAACAGGTCTTGAGTCAATATTTGGGTAAGGAGTTTGAGATTAAATCGTTAGGGAGACTAAAGTATTTTCTTGGGATTGAGGTCGCTCACTCTAGGCAGGGAATTTTAATCTCTCAATAGAAGTATGTCACAGATCTTCTTAAGAAAATTGGCAAGACAGAATGCAAACCAGCAAGTACTCCCATGGATCCTAATCTTAAACTTGGAAAAGCAGAGGAAGATGTCGCAGTAGACAGAGAAATGTATCAATGCCTAGTAGGAAGACTCATTTATTGTCTCACACACGATCAGATATAGCATATGCAGTAAGTGTGATTAGTCGTTTATGCATAACCTAAAGAAGTTCATCTACAAGCAGCTCATAGAGTACTACAGTATCTCAAGGGAACATCAGTGAAAGGTATCTTGTTCAGAAGAATGGA
This sequence comes from Elaeis oleifera, assembly GCA_000441515.1. NCBI lineage: Eukaryota > Viridiplantae > Streptophyta > Magnoliopsida > Arecales > Arecaceae > Elaeis > Elaeis oleifera. Next base: position 1,429,377 of record KE504658.1, read on the forward strand.
GGATTGATACTTGAGGCATACACTGATGCCGATTATGCTGGATCAATTGTTGATAGAAGATCAACCTCAGGATATTGCACTTTCCTCGGTGGGAATTTTGTGACATGGAGAAATAAAAATAAAGTGTGGTAGCTCGATCAAGTGCAGAGGCTGAATTTCGGGCAATGGCTTAAGGTGTGTGTGAACTACTTTGGTTGGAGATCATCCTTGAAGACCTGAAGATTAAGTGGAATGGTCCTATGAGACTCTATTGTGACAACAAACCTACAATCAGTATAGCTCACAACCCAGTACAACATGATCGGATGTAGTACATTGAAGTCGACAAACACTTTATCAAAGAAAATTGGTGGGTTGATTTGTACACCTTATGTGTCTACACATAGTCAACTTGCTGATGTTCTTACCAAAGGGTTGCGTAGCTCAGTTTTTCAGACTATTGTATCCAAGCTGGAGATGGAGACTACCTATTCACCAGCTGGAGGGGGAGTGTGGGAAAATCGTGTATGGTTAGTTAGCTATTTTAGAAAATTCTTTGGTAACAAATTGTATCCTTAGAAGTAATCCTATATAGCTAAGGTTCCTATTCTATTAGGATGTCCCATAAATCATGGGATCTGATTTAGTAATCCTATTTTGTTAGGGTATCCCATAAATCATGGGATCTGATTTAGTAATTTATGTTTTTGGATACTATGGTTGTTGTATATATTCTGCTGTAATATTCAGATTGAAATATAATTCCTCTTTTCAAATTTTGACATATATATATATCCTAAAATTTTCATATTTAACATGCTAGCCATGGTGAATTCCTTAATTTATTTTTTCTGTCTATAACCATTTCTATATTTACATTATACAAAATCTGAATATGTTCCCTTTCAATGGTAGCTTAGGTTCCTTTGCTTTGCAGCTTTTATAACTCTCTCTTATTTTGGAAGAAAGGAATATGCTATGAAGGGATGTAATTTGATTTAAAAAGTTTGCTTTCCTACTGCTATACAATTTTTAGGTTATCTCAATAAGTTGCATCTTATACTATGTTCATTTACCTTGAGTGCTAGGTTTTCATACAACATATATAAGCAAGGTCTTTGTTAAGTGATAAACTTGAATTATTTTCTTAGATATGATTTCATCGTCATCGTCTAAGAGCATATGTGATTCTAATTTTAGGCAAGTGTTATGACACCTCTTCTCACTTCTTTAGTAATTGTTATTTAGATAGAAAAAGAAACATCATATATTTATAATATTATCTACTTACATATGAAACTCTCTAAAGATACCCTTTACCAATTAAAATGTTTGAATATTTGTTCAAATTAGTGATTGGTACATGACCATATCATCTTATATATGAAATCAAAAGAAAGAGTAAAATATCATAATTTATTACATCTTGTAATTCTACCATAGTGCAAATTACTCTAATCCTCTAAGACTTCATCTTAGGTGCTTGCCCCTTTGTTTGTTCAAGAGTAGTGCCACCTAGCTATTTGATACTTTATATATAACTTCTTAAATTAACATGAACCCCAATTAGTTAAGTTCTTGTTTAATGGAGAGAATAGTGAGAATGCATTTTCCTAGTGAGAGATCATGGCCACCACTACTTCTACTCCATGTCATAGCCACTATTCTTTTCATCATATATTGCATGTGCCTTATGCTAATAACTTAGAACAAATATGGAGGTTACATTTTGTTGATTTTAACATTCAACATTAGTATCATTTCATCTATTGAAACATATTAACTTCTTTATTAGGATAAGCAAAACTATCGAGCGATATCAAAGTTGCCATTATGCTTCTCAAGATGATACTATAGATGAACATGGGACACAGGTTTGCCTTTTTTCTTTTTTTGAACATAATATTTAGTCATGTAGTTATTTCTAAATGTCCTACATCTTTTCATTTATATATCAGAAGTATTTATGTCTAAAACTTTTTATGTACAAGAAATTACAATTGTCAATATTAATTTTAGAACAGACTCAAGTATAAAAAATAGAAAAATCTGCATTGACAAACATGATGTCAATCTGTTAATATTTACTTAAATTTAAGTCAGAATGCATAAGAGAAGAATTATCAAAATAGTCTTGTGCAGACTTTAAGGTTTATAACATTTGTAAACTATCATAAAATTTACTTTAACTATCAAAATTTGATAAATAAAATTAGATAGGGTGTGTATTTATGCATGTGCAACTTGCAGAATTGTTCCTGTTCTTAAGGTTGAGCTAGAAGGATTTTGTCTTTATGTATAAACAAAGAAATAGGAAACTAATTATTTAACAAGAGCAAAGACCCAGTATCCATTATATATAAATCAATGCAAACTCTTCACCAAGAAAATACCAATACTATCCCATTTCTAGTAATGTTGATGTTAGGATTGAGACAAATGAATATTTAAAGGATAAAAAGGAGTTTTGCAATTTCTCTCTTCTTTTTTTCTTTCTTCTACGAATGAGGATAAGTCCATCCAAAATAAGGATGATGGTGAGATTCAAATCTAGATTTAATATTGTATACATAATGAACACATTGAGCTGGCATCTTTAAATGTGCACCATTTCTCCTACAAGATTCATTACAATAAATTGTCTAAATTGGATATGAATACTTCTTATCATTTGTTACATCCAAACCACCACTTAGGTTGGCACATGACATGGCTACATATTTCATAGGATATAATTATAGGAAATATTCAACACCATCTTATAAATAAAACCTTAACAATACAATCATTATCCAAGAATATGATAAAATTGTTCTAATATTATTAGATAATAAAAATAGTCCAACTATAATTTCCGACATCGATATTAGAGGCATTCTAATTCCTTGCCATCTCTTGCTAATCAACCTTAAACCTCTTTCTAATACTAAACATCGTGCAGCCATGAAAAGAAGGACAAAAAAGTGGAATGAGCTGACTGCTTATCAATAATTCACCCCTACACACATCCCAACATAAATAAATAAGTAAATAATAGTTAACAACAAATTTATTAATAATAAATCCATTGAAATGATATTAAAATAATTTATCATGAAATGCACATGTCAATTAAGTAGAGTTTGAATTTCATTTCTACTATATAACATGCTAGAATATCTCAACACATCACTTATAATCAAATGATAATTCCTTCCAACAATGGTTCAATATCAACAACTTATAATCATTTTATAACCTTTGTTACGGCCTAAATTAGGCAAACATCGTAGGAGTTCCATAAGAAATTTAGGCTATTTTTGTCTTTCGACTAGCCATGGTCATGTTTTCCACCCATAAAATAGTAATCGATAGCATCATATTTCTTTCCAGTAATATGACAATCAATGATATCATGATTCCTGCCCATGATAGGATAATTGATAGTGTCAAGTTCCAATCTATGTTCAGCAAATGAAGAAACCTAAAGACTAGGTTATTTTTTAGTATATTTTTTTTTACTATACCTACTCCATTAGCAATTGATCTAGAAATCTAAGAAATAGATCTCTACCACTAGTAGAACCACCAGACTTGCTATAGATAAATCTTTAGAAGAAGAAAGAAAAATCCAATCTTTCTAGGTTTTCCCTCCCACCTCCATCTCCTTTGCCACTAGCACAATCAGTCATGGAGGATAAAATTGTTGGAGGAGGAAGGAGGCATAAAGAGAAGGAAAGTAGCACCGATAATATTCTACCTTAACTTGATGCCCCAATCTTGATAAGCTGAACTCCCTTATTAATAGAAGCAATCAACAATAACAAGAAGAGGAGAAAATCACTATGGCAGGAGGCATTTAGATGATTACCTCATTGCAAGTTGGGCATCACCTAGCCACCTTAGTGAACTCAACCATCTTCGTGGCTTGGAGGTCATAATGTGCATATAAGGCATCCTTATTTTTAGGAATGATATTCTAAGAAAATTCATGAAAAATCAATATGATGAATTTCAAGTCCATGGCTACCATATGGAGCAAAATTTGAATTGAAGCAAATGAACTCAAGGATGTTCATGCTTATCCAATGCTTCTTGGAAGTTTAATTATTTGACTATTACTAGATTGAGTAACTCTCATCTGATGGATATAGTTAGTCAATTTATGCAAAAGCCTTGAAAGCTTCATCTTGATGCAACAAAGAGGAATTTTCGATATCTAAATTATACCATCACACATGGCTTGTTGTATAAAAAGGATGAACATATCTTTTTAAATAGTTTTCACTAACGCACATTGGGTGGAAGACTCTTCTACAAGGCAATCAATACTAAGATATCTTTCGTATTAGATTAGCAGTAATATCTTGATGTCGCAAGAAGTAACCACCCATGGCATTATTAAGCATTAAGGCCAAGTACAATGTTACAATACTTGCTCTATAAGTATGATCTTTTAGTTAGGAAAGCTCATTGGAGATATTTTTCATCTTCTAGATGAACCAATGAAGATTGGTCATGACAACCTTAGCACCATTTGATTAGCTTCCAATACTATGTTTCATGCTCCGATGAAATACATAGAAGTTCACTATCTCTTCATATAAGAAAGGTACTAAAGAAGTTATTGATCCCATCAAGGTGGACACCAATGTCCAAGTGGTAGATGTTCCAAAAGGCTCTCTCTGAAAGAAAATTTGAACATTTTAGAAGAAGTTTTGTATAGATTCTTATTTTAGGCTTTTAGCACCAAGGAGAGTGTTGAAATTGTTGTGTTAACATGGTTCTTAGTCCTCTACATTATTACTATGTACATGAGTACATGTAGATATTTCATAGAAGAATATGTAGTATACCAGACTAGTGTGAAAAGGGAAGATGAGGAGTAGCATTAGAAGATGGAAAGTTGGATAGGAAGATGAAAGGTGCCAAAAATCTTGAAAATTCAGTTGTCATGCCCCAAACAAACTACTCAAGTTGGTGCAAAACGACTGCACATTCCCCAAAATATAACCCTATAAAATATGCATGACCTACTAAATAACAAACATCAACAATGTAGTTCACTATTTTAAAGAATAAAATAAGATACTCTATAATTTTTAGAAAGTAGAAATAGTGCAACCACAATGTCCAATTAGTAGTATCAGAAATGTTTGTATTTCTCTCCACCTCCATTTCCGCTGAATGCTAAGCATCATCTGGCTCTGAAAAGAAAGTAAGTGGCATGAACTAACAGCTCCATAAGAATAGCTATACAAATGCCCACACCAGAAATATTGTTATTCCACCACAAGTGGGAAAGGTGTTTGCGTTTAATCCAAAGCTGGAAAACATTACTTATGGAGTACTTCTATGAGTATTTGTCGAATTTAATCCCTTCCAGATATTATGAAACAATCATAAATTTTTGATAATGAACCACCATCGGTGGGGATTATCATTTGGATCATACGTGATGCATTGAGATATATGCTATGGTCTGTTGACTAGTGGATATGCACATTTTTTGATAGTTGGTAATATATCACTCACACAAGCTTCTAAATTGCTTCTCCTTGAAGTCTAGACATGGCTGATAGTTTTCCCATTCACTTGGACATGGAGCATGCCCATTTTACTTTTTGAGTTCTAGGTGTTTTACCATTTCTTATTTTGCTCTTCTGTTCCATGAGCCATCATCTTCCTAATACGAAAATAATTCACATTGGATTGATAATGGGTCACTTTCAAAAGTCCAGGCCATAGTCATGCCAACTGACCTGATTGATAAACAAGCCGAGCATCTAAACCCAAACCTGACAATTTTAACAAAGGAGAGTGTTAGGGCTACCCATCTAGGAATAAAACCTGATGATATCCACTTGAAACCTACTAGCTTCTTTTAGTTGGGCGGGTCAGGTAAGGAATTGCCTCTGTTACCTTCAATTTTCTAACAAAACATTATTGGTTGCAGCTGAAGTTTTAACTTTCTTTGCATCAAATATCGAAGCCCATAATTCTGAGTGGAAAGTCTAACCAAATCATTTTGATTTTGTATCAAAATACAGAACTGGTACCATGAATTCTCAAAGCTGAAGGCAAAATATGAGTCCCTGCAGCGCAGACAAAGGTTAATTTCTTCTGAAGACAATTATCTAATTCTTATATAGCAGCTTAGCTTCTCTAAACATATTTCTAAAGCTACCTATTTGTAACATGCTACAATGGAATTAGTCTGACTGCACATAAATGAAGACAACATATTCTGGTCGTAGTGTGGAAGAATCTAATTGCTAGTTGTTGTTTAGGCATCTGCTAGGAGAAGATCTTGGAACCTTGAGTGTGAAAGAATTGCAGCAACTAGAACGGCAACTTGAATCAGCTCTGTCACGAACTCGGCAAAGGAGGGTATTGGCTGATGTACCTTCTCTCTTGTTTTCTTGATTAGTCTTGTTTATAGTCAAGCAGGTTACTGAAAATCCTGAAATTAGCTTAAGTTTTATTTGTTATGACTCTTTTATGTTGCTATTTATGATCATGTTACTTGACCGATCCATTTGTCATTCGTATTAGAAAAGTTCTTGACAATAGAAAGGATGAAACTCATAAATTGCAATCAAATCAACTGAGAAAGGACCTCAGACTTTATGGGAAGGTCTGGTAAAATGAAAAGGGATCAGGTGGCATGTTCTCCTAGAGAAGGAAGAAGTTTTGTTTGTTTTCATGGGAAAGGTTTTGGTGTAATATATTAGAAAGGTTCTGCTTCTCTTTCTGAAAGGTAGAGTTGTCTCTTCTTGGTTTAAAAAAAAAACGGAGGTAAAGAATTTTTCTAACACGAAGAACGGATATGAAAGTTACAAAAAAAGTGTTGAAAACTAAAGATGGGAGAAGATAGAAGAAGAAAGAGAGGAAAACGGGATTTCAGAGAAAGGAGGAGATCTTTATTTTTTTTTCTTTTCTTCATGTTACAGCCTTAGGGTCCTCCCCATTTTATACAAGAGTTTCATCTTCTTCAAAGGAAGGTGATAACTTATTTTGGTTATCCCCTAAACAAGAAAATTATTCATGGCTATTACCTAAATAGAGAAAGGCCATGGATGGAAAGACAGGGTAGACAAGACTGTCAACACTCCCCCTTAAGATGAGGCGAAGATATCACGAAGTCTCATCTTGTTGCAAACCGAAGAGAACATATAACCACCGAAACCCTTCGTTAGAATGTCTGCCAATTGTTCTGAAGATTTAATAAATAATAAGCAGACAACTTTCTGATCCAGCTTCTCCTAGATAAAATGGCGATCAATTTCTATATGCTTAGTTATGTCATGTTGAATAGAATTATTGACAATATTAATAGCCGCCTTATTACAAAACAGAAATAGAAAAGAGAACTGAAAAAAATATAACTTAATAAGCAGTCATTTCAACCATAAAACCTCACAAACGCCTTGAGCCATAGCTCGGTATTTAGCCTCCGCACTAGATCGTTTCAACCAAGTCACAAGATTACCACCAACAAAAGTACAATAGCCTGAGGTAGATCGACAATCATTTATGGAGCCTGTCCAATCAGCATCAGAATAGACTTCAACTTTGAGATGTTTATGATGAGAGAAAGAAGGCCACACCCTGGGCAACTCTTAAGATATCGAAGAATTCTATATACAGCTTCCTGATGACGTTCACGGGAATCATGCATGTACTGACTCACAACACTGATTGCATAGGATATGTCAGATCTTGTGTGAGATAGATAGATCAGTCTGCCAACAAGACGTTGATATCACTCATGGTCAACTAGCTCACCACTATCAGCAATAAGACGATGATTCCGCTCGATAGGTGTGATAGCAAGTCGACATTCCAATATTTCTATCTCAGTCAATAAATTCAGGATGTATTTCATTGAGAAAGAAAGATGCCATGAGATGATCTGACTACTTCAATCCCAAGAAAGTACCGCAAGTTATCCAAATCTTTGACTTCAAAAGATTGTGCCAATTGAGTCTTCAAACGGGCCAATTCTGGAAGATCATCACCAGTAAGAATAATGTCATCAACATAAACAATTAGGATAGCAATCTTGTCTTTATTATGATAGAAGAACATAGTATGATCTGCATTACTCTGGTGATAACTAATTTCGCGCATGGCATGCTGGAAGTGATCAAACCATGCTCTGGGTGACTGCTTTAGTCCATAGAGTGACCAACACAGACGCAGACCTTGCCAACAATCTCTATACTAGTGAATCCAGGAGGAATCTCTATATACACCTCCTCTTGAAGATCACCATGTAAAAAAGTATTTTCACATCTAGTTGGAATAAACTCCAGCTGAGATTTGCCGCACAAGAAATAAGGGTCCGAACTGTGTTGATCTTGACTACCGGAGAAAAAGTCTCCTCATAATCAATACCGTATGTTTGTGTATACCCTTTGGCAACTAGACGAGCTTTGTAGTGATCAACTTTATCCTCAAGGGTTTGTTTCACAGTATAGACCCATTTGCAACCCACTGGTTGTTTCCAGCAGGTAAGGAACCAATTCCCAAGTCTGATTTTTTTCAAGGCTCGCATTTCTTCAAGCATTGCTTCCCTCCATTTAGGGTCTATCATAGCATCCTTTCAGTGCATTGGTATAGAGACAGCTTCTAACGATGCAATAAATGACCTATATGCAGGTAACATAGACTCATAGAAAATAAAATTAGCAATATCATAACGATATCGAGAAGAAATAATATGAGAACGAGAAGCTTTTCTATGAGCAATAGATAGATTCAAGATAGGGTCAGGAGGAGGAATATCACCATTGTCAAATAAGAATGCTGGAGCTGAGTCAGAGGAAGACTGTTAGATAACGATAGAATGCACAATAGGCTTAGTCGAAGACTCCCCTTATCGATTAGAGTCACTGTCCAGCTGTTCATTAGTTTGCTCTTGTTCCTGCTCAGTCTCCTTAGTTTCTATGAGCTCTCCCTCTCGACCAGTATCTCTAGAAGGGATACTTAGAGAGTAAATAAACTGACTGTTGGGCTAAAGGTAGTTGAGTAGCTGGTTGAATTATTGAAACACTATCAAAGAAGGCTTCAGTCTCTCGAAAAGTGACATGCATGCTGACAAATATCTGTCTTTCAGGAGGATAATAGTATTTATAACCTTTTTGAGTAGTAGGATAGTCCACAAAGACACACTTCATAGCTTTTGGATCAAGCTTGCCGACTGTAGGATGATGGTCTCGGACAAAGCACACACATCCGAATATCCGAAGAGGTACAATAAAAAAACTCTCCCTGTAGGTATTCAAGTGGTGCCTTGTACTCCAAAGTTCGAAGAGGTATTTAGTTAATCAAATAAGCTATAGTGAGAACTGCCTCTCCCTATAAGATTTTTGGAACCCGCATAGCAAATAACAAGGATCTAGAAACTTTCAAAAGATGTCGATTCTTCCGTTCAGCAATATTCTGGGCTGGGGTGTCAACACAAGTAGTTTGATGGATAATTTCATGAGTAGTTAGATGCTCATGAAACTCCTTATGCATATATTTTGTGCCATTATCAGTCTCAATACTTTAATTTTGGCACTAAACTAGATATCAACTAATTTATGAAATTTTTTGAAACAACGTATAACCTCATCTTTAGCCTTTAGAAGATATACCCAAGTTACTCTACTATAACAGTCAATAAAAATCACAAAATAATGATGTCCAAAAGTAGAGACAGTATTATAGAGTCTCCATACATCCGAGTGAACAACCTCAGATGGTTTATTACTACGAGTTTCTGAAGTCGGATAATTATTTTGAGCGTGCTTAGCATATTCACACGCATCACTAACTAATTATTTTTAGCACAAGAATTATATAAATTAGAAAATAGTCTTGATAACACAGAAAAAGAGATATGTCTAAGTCTATGGTGTTGTAACCAAAGTTCATTCATGGCATCAGTAGATGATGAAACAATCATACCAGTCTTCTGATAGTTGTGTAGCTTCCCATCATCTAGATAGTAGAGCCCATTATGCATTTTACCATGCCCAATCGTCTCCCCTATTGTCAGCTTCCGAAAAACACAATAAGTAGGAAAGAATGTAACTTTGCAATTTAGATCATTTGTAATGAAATGGATAGACAATAGATTAGTGAAAAAACTAGGGATATGCAAAGCAGAAGATAGTTTTATGGTTGGTGTACAGGTGACGGATTTCTTTTCGGACAGAGGTCGAAAGGAGCCATCAGCTATACGAACTTTATCAGAATATTATGAGTAAGATATAAATTTATCAGAATTACCCGTCATATGCATAGTGGCACCAGAGTCTATGACCCACATCTTAGCAGTATTAAAGGAAGAGGAAAGGTATCGAAGGTTAATGCATTAGACTTAATATGAGAGATTGGATTGTGCAAAATGAGAATAAAAAATTAGAAGGAAAATTGGAAGATTTGCTAGGTAAACCGTTAGTAGGAGCACTGCCAGAAAGAACATTAAGC
>KE504658.1:1472164-1489794 GCA_000441515.1 Elaeis oleifera
GAAGAACTCCGGCGATCCTTGGTGACTGTTGTGTCCTCTCTTAGAGGAGAGAAGGGGGATTCTTATAGGGATCGTCCTACGGTCCTTCGAGGACTCCGATTCCTGATCGGAGCCGGAGAAGGGGAAGACTCCGATCGGGAGTCTTCTACCTTGTTTTTTTTTTTTTTTTGTATTTTGGGCTGATCTGGGCCCAATGGGCCGGGTATCACAATAGGATGGCTCCTACAGAACTGCGAGAATTGAAGGTCCAACTTCAGAAATTTTTGAAGAAGAAATTCATTCGCCCAAGCATATCTCCATTGGGAGCTAGAGGATAAAATGCAAATGATGCACCCTCAGTTCTTTGAAGGTTCAAATATGCAAATTTTAAGAATGAAATTTTTTAGAAGGAAAGAATATGATGACCAATCAACACAAATGAAAAAGAAAGAAAGAAATCATGTGTGATTTCTTCTCTTTTCGACCTTGCTGCCCTCTATGATAGCTATCTTCACATCACCATGCTCTTGTGACCAGCACGCTCACCAGACATGACCATAGTCGGGCCATTGTGCCTTTCTATCTCTTCCCCTACTCTAATAAAGGATGGGCTCATGCCCCCTATTTTGCTAGAAAGAAGAACGAAAGAGATAGAGGGAGAAGAAAAAAAAGAAATAGAAATTGATCCCATCTACTGATTGATCTTCCCCCTCCATCTAACCTATAAATCTCACTTGAAGACCTTATTCTTCTCAGTGTACCCTCGAATAGACCCTAATTGAAAATCCTAGACTGGCATTATGGATACTGCTTGGATTGATCTTTTCCTCCTCCTTCCCCGATTTGCATCTAAAACCAAGTTGAGTCTATTATGGATCGCCTAAAACTTATTTCATAATTAAATTTCTAAATAGTGCATATAGATTAATCTATTTTTAAATAACATTCGATAGGTGAAGCTGATTTGCCCATTTGATCTAGCAATATCTGGATAGTCTTTTCGGATGAGATCCTAAATTGTTATGCTATATCAACCAATCACCACTCAGCCTAAATCCTTTTTTTTTAAGTCCTATAACCCATAGGCTAAGATCTCTACTGAGTTTGTTCAGGTCATAGAAAATGAAAGCTAGATGGGTCAGTAAACTTGATTGCTATAAGATTTTTAACCCAATTCTATAGGATCATCCAAATTCCAAACAGACCCTAATTCTGTTGTCTTCCATGTTCTAATTCTCAAATATTGAACCAGAATAATAAGCTAAGCCTAGTAGATATAGTGGATGCTTGAGAGAGAGGTCAAGCAAAACTATCCAATCTTGCAAATAACTTAGTAATCTATGACTTATACGGTCACATCATCTGAATCTAGACAAATAATCAAGTTTACAACTAGTCTTTCACTATCTAGTCGTATTCAGCATGGTTATCTTATCCAATCGTAATCTATGACCTATACAGTCACCTCATCTGAATGTAGACAAATAATCAAGTTTAAAGAGTCTTTCACATCTAGTCGTATTCAGCATTGTTGTCTTATCTAAAGTATAATTAGATCTGGTTTGAGGTCAGGGTTTTCTAACGTACCTTGAATTTGAGCCAACTACATCCTGTTTGAATTTAAACCACTCTAGCCTCTATTTACCGACCTGCTTAAAATCATTGGGTTTGAGTAAAGGTTTCCATAATTGGTTGGGTTCTGGTTACAATTCCATTGTAGTTGGCTTAGGATTGAGTTTTCCTTACCAAGCCATTGCTGAAGAACTCTTGGAGCTCTAACGAGGATGGAGACTTCATATTTGGGTTTCAAATCCAACTGAGGTAGAACTTCAAATAGGGGCGAGGGAAGCGTTTATATTTGGAACCAAGACTTTGAATTGTGTTGATCGTTGACTGGTCCGGTTCGATATACCCAGAACTAGTCGGATTAGCACAGTACGGCTAATATTGATCTAAAACTATAATGGACTATAACCTAGTGTCAGCCCAAATAACCATGGGGAAGCAAATATGGTCATTCTGATCAACTTATAGAATAATCAAAGAATTGATGTTCTTTGAGCTTTCTTTTGCTTAATTAAGGTTATTGATTGTAATTAAATTACTCATCATTATAATGATAATTAACATGTAGATATTTAAAATGGTCATGTTATTTCATGCGTTATTTTGATCATTTTTACCTTGCTATGCTATGAATACCTTTTAAATTATTTGTTGAACTGCCAGGAGCGTCATTTGGAAGACATCAACAGGCAGCTCAAAAATAAGGTTTTGTTTAATCAGACAGAGCACTTGCAATATAGTTAAGTTCCTGCACTGCCATTTGTACACCATGTAAATATATTTTTATTCTTATTTTCTCAGCTTGAGGTTGGAGGATACTCCTTCAGAGCCATTCAAGGATCTTTGGAATCTAATGCCATGATTGCAGGCAATCCATTCCCTTTGCATCATTCTCAGTCCAACACGATGGTCTGCGAACCTGCTCTACAAACAGGGTATAATTCCTTTTCTGTCACATTTTGTTGGTGGTGAGATCAGGAATTCATTTGCTATAAATGATGGAGCCTCCCACGAGCTGAATCACTTAATCATTTGGGTCAATCTTCGATGTTTGAAATTACTTTCTAGTATACTTTATTTTCCACACATATCTCTGTTCTTACCAGAGTAATTGTTCTACAGGTATCACCACTTTTTCCCTCCTGAAACAGCTATCTCAAGTAACAGCGCTGCGGAGAATAATTTCATGCAGGGATGGCTCTTTGAACTGAATGGACATGATCCCTGATGTTAGACATAAGGTATCAAGACCGGTATTTAAAGACTGAGATGTTTTCCTGATGAAAATAATGATTTAAATTTTAATCAGTTGTTTGTTTGCTCAAGCTAGACTTCAGTATTGTGTTGTGTCCGTCATAAATCTTTAAGCAATTGTTTATTTGCTTAATCTGAACTTCAGTATTGTGTTGTATCTTCATAAGTATATCAAATTTGTGTAGTCATATGCACATGCTCACTGTATAAATGTTGGCTTTGTAATAATTTTCTTGCGAAGAGGTGATGTAGTAATTAAACCATAAAAGCATGATTGAAGGATTGTGATGCATCGGTGCAAAAATTCATGCCGAAAATCGTGTCAACCAAAATTTAACCAATTAATATGCACTATGAAAATCTAGTTCCTTTATTTCTTGTTTATTAACTCATAATATTTTGATGGCATTTAAGCGGAATCTTCCTGTAATATATGGATGGTCTTACTGCGAATGTTTGAGATAAATAGTTATCATCTCCAAGTTAGAGTGAACTTCTCATCTGACTACGTTCTCTGAGGCTGGGTGGTTGCTCTCACAAAGGCTGTAGTAGAGGAGGCACTAGAAGTAGAAAGACCAGGAGAGTGACAATCCTGCAGGCGTATGATATCAATTCTTCAGCGTTCGAACTTAATGATAATTGATCCATCATCCACCTAGCCTGAGCTCTCTTCTTGAGTGAGTCTCAAGAGCCAGGATTTTAATAGGCTTACCAACTTTCTGGAATATTTATTGCAAAGATCCTGCTTACCAACTTTCTGGAATATTTATTGCAAAGCTCCTGCTTTCTGATGCACGCATGTATCATTTGCAAGTCATTCAGATCTATCAGCTCCCTTTCAAAAGCGGTGCAGAACGAGGATTTTTGGTAGGTTACATTGCCTGATACTACTTTTACCTAAGGCAAATTTTACTCTGAATTTCCCATGGTTTACCCATCGTGGTGCTAAAGCATGCTTGAATTTGGATTGTGATTAGAACCAATGCGTTAATATCTGTATGGTAATCTGGTCATCTACTTCATTTGCTAACAAAGAACAAAGGGCACAGACAATCTTGATCATAGGTTTGCTCTGTATGGTAATCTGGACATATTGCTTGAGCTCATGAATTAGGTTGGCTTTTTGAAAGTGCTGCAGAGCAATTTGTTATTGCCATCAAGCTGTGTGCATTGGGAACCGGCAATGCAATCCATTATTACATCTCTCAAATGGGAGCACATCTACCCATCATCTTTATACTGTTTCTGAAACCAATGGCACCAGCATTTATTTATTCTACTTTGGAAGTGGAACTCATCAGACAATACTACCTAACCTTCTGTGGGAATGAATAAGAACACTTGGTCTCCCTAGCATCAGTGTAGAAGGAAATGCACCATCAATTAGAACTGTGCACATGATTCAGCTTTCCAGAGGAAAAAAAGAAGGGTACAAGATCACTCTTACCCTTCACCTACCATCTAACAATTTCCTGACAAACATAATCATCATGATCATCTCAAAAGCTTTACATCAAGCGAATGGCTATCTCTTTGTCATCCCTTCCCAGGGCAACAACTGGGCTCTACACAGTGGACAAGTGACCTGACCCATGTCCACCCACTTATCTATGCACCCCTTGTGGAACACATGACAGCAGTTGCCCAGCTCCCTAACCTCGTGCCTTGCCTCCAGTTCTCCCAAGCAAACAGCACAGATGGACTCCTCTCCTTGAGCTGAAGTACTCTTGCCAAAGCTCGAGAATTTCACCACCGGAATCCTACTTTTGATCGCCGAAGGGTGTTCGGAGGAGACGATAGGACCGAGAAGTCGGTCCCCGAGAGAGGATAGCCGGCATAATCTTCAGGCAATGACGTAAAGCCAAGATAGTAGAGGGTCATTGCAAAGGCGAGCTTTAGGCGGTCCAGGAGTTGGACTAGAAGGATTAGAGGCTTTGGAAGGATAACACAATAGCAAACAGAAGGGAAGCCCATGATGGAGTTGGAGTAGAGTAGTTTCTTCTTTAGTTGGAGGGAATAGGAGAAGGAAGAATAGGTGGTGGTGGGGCTGGTGACAAGGGAACAAAGGTTGCGGGTGGTGATAAGGAGAGAATGGAGAAGGGGTGAATGGTGGGGTCTATAAATAAGAAGGTGGTAGTGAGGTTGTAAGGTGGAAGAGGTGGTTGACAAGCCACGTGCTATATCTGTTACTATGGCGTACGAAGGAACCAGAGGGCTCCACCAATGCTGCCATCAACCTTTGGCTCTTCTAACACAGATTTTTGGGGCTATTGATTGATGGGATCTTATGTGGGTTAAAGAAATAATAATGATATGATAGCATATAATTTGCCAAATATCATCATCAAATCCAACACCGGCATGCATGCGATTTATGTGCCTAATTTTTTTTTTTTGAGAAGGAATATTGCAGGATTTCTTTTTGTTAAATTAGTAGATGGGAAAGGCCCAGATGTTCTATAACATAAAATCTTTTTGTGAGGATGGCAATAGATCCCCGTGTTCTAGCAATGCTCAAAGATGTTATGAATGTTATAGGGTTATATTGAACTTTTTTTTTCCTTTTTTTGTGATAAAAGAGATAGGGACGTTTAACCTCCATATTAATTAAAGAGGTATAGGAGTACATGGAGTAGCGAAGAAGAATGAAGTTAGGAGGAGGAAAGGCATTGGAAAGAGCAAACCTAACTTCTTGAATATTTTTACTGATTTACCATGGCCTTCTTCGATTATTTAACCGATGTACGATAGCAGCTATGATGGTCCACTACGGCAGCATATGATGGCTGGACCTACATCCTTCTCCATTAGGTCTCCATAAATAATATGATTTCACCTTAACATAAAATATATAAATAAATAGTAATCCATAAATAACTAATATATTCTTATATGTATAACATTAATTCTTGCAGACTGTTATATATTTTTTTCAAGCTGTCATAATCTTAAAATTTACTAAGGTCACAAGGTAATAGTAATATTCAAATTTAATGATGACCTAGAGTAATATTCCTACCATTTTTCCTTTGGGGTTAGGGGACGGGTCTCAATTTTATTAACTTCTTATATAAAGACAATCAATAGTATTAGCATTTACAAGGTAAGATAGAAGCAACTAAAGTCTCCTATAGTAATGGTGACATTTCATGAGCAATTAAATAGCGAGCCTTTAATCTAGATGATAATAGTAGCAGTCTCATCCTCAAGGATGACAATAGTAAATCCTATCAAAAGAACAATCAACAGTTAGAAATGTTTAGCACTGAACCTTAATTATGCTTCAATGGTTGGTCCATTGTTGGTTCTTTCGAATTTAAAAAGTTTCCTCTAGATTCTTTGGGAAGCACAACCGCGAAGCTTTGATTATATTTTTAGTAGCAGGAAGGGGCAGCTGTCTCTATTTATAAATTGAAAATAATACTGCATTAGAAAAGACAGACGGTGTACACATTGTTACTTCATTAACCTTGGATTCATTAACTTAAAGACAATACATTATTTTTTACCAAAAAAGAAGACAGTACATTATTATATAATTAAACAGTGGAAAGCTCACCGACTGTGTCCGACAATGGATCATGGACGGCCCTGCCAAACCATGTAGAATTCCTCTAGGTTCAAGTGTTCAAAGGTCGACTAATTAGCAAATCTTAGCATCATTTTAACCTTGAAAACATTATTTAAGAAATGGGAGCATTTGTTAGGTCTTCTTATGTTTAATTAAATAAAGGATGTGACTATGGACATTGTTGATGATGTAAGCCTTGTGGTTGGTGCACATAAGGAGGGCCATGGTGTAATGATGGCTTTTAATCTTTTGGACGAAAAGGAGATGCGGCTGTCGGTAGAGGAGTTGTAGCTACAGCTTTTAGTACAATTTAGTGCTACCAAGTTAAGATATATATATATATATATAGCGGGTTATTTATTGTGTGCATCCTTTAGCTAGTTGACGTCTAATAATTAGAGTGAAAAGAACAAACGTGAGAAGTGGGGGACACCTACTCCTGGACAAGACTTGGGAAGGCCCAGACTGGGCCTGCGTGGGTGGGACCCACATGGGCAGGCGTGGGTACGGGGACCCAGCAAGGAGAGGGTCCCAACTTGTTAAAAAATATTGGATGTTCTAGTAACCTTTTATTATTATTATTACTATTTCAAATAATTTTTTATAATAATTATTTTTACAAAATCCTAAAATATACGCAACAACTTACATCAGCCATCATAATATCTTGGAAGCATCAGCGCAATGCAAAAGAAATCTTTCATGGTACACTGCCGCTATAGTTGGCTACATAAGCAGCAACACAATCAACAGTACTATCTGTGTCCATAGATTACCAGCCTCCGAATTTTTTTTCACCTTTATACTGATCCATAAGCCAACCATTCTAGAGTCCTTTTTCAAGATTATGTTGTTAGCTCATAAGATAGATAAATGACTGCACCATAAGTCTCAAATGCAACTCTTTTAGTCTTTCGGTACGTTGTTAGTTAACATGTTAGAACTCTACATAAAGCCCTCTGAACTACCATGCATTGAATAGATGTAAATAGTTTTCCCTTCCTGCCTCTTTTCCTTGACGATACAGATCTTTCTTACTTCCTTTGTTAACTCTATATGGGCCATCCTTCCATTGTCTTGGAGGGCAATTAGGATTCTCTATAATATGCAGGCTGCATCGTAGAATGTTGTGCAGTAATCAACAGCTATCATTAAAAAGAGATGGACACCCATCAAATAATACACATCATGTATAATATAATATATACTTGTCGACCATTTTGTTTGATGGTCGTCTATCTCTTAATGATCTATATGCTCTTTATAGTGAGGTAGAAGGAGTGAAGCTTTGTATAGCAGTGATTAGGATAATGAAAAGTTAGGAATCAATCATCTTTTAGATACTAGAAGATGACAATTGCAAGCCTTGAACTTTCAAGTTTGAGAAACCATATTTCTCTGCTCTAACATTGCCACCTGAATAAGTTCATCCATCTATGCACCTCTCAATTGACAAATCACATACATGCTCTAACTGAAAACACCACTTTCCAATGGTTACAATTCTAGTTGCTAACTCTGGGTAGCCCCGAGACAAGGCTTATCACTCCAAAAAGCTTCATCAAATAGTTTTACATATTAGAGATGAGTATCCCTACCATAAAATGATTGCTCATAACTTCCTTGTGTGACTATGATTTCTTACTTTGTTTGTTTTGGTTCAGGATTGTGGTGAAATTGTGATGGTTTGAAAATATTGGCATGAATACTCTTCATAGAATTTTATTTAGAAATTATGAATTCGGTCTTTTAAAAAAAAGAATTTCTAAAAGATTTCAGGCATCTGAACTATTTCGAAAGAATTTTGACTAAGAAATTTGAGTGCTGAATTCCTTTATGGTACTTAAATCCGAAAAACTTTAAGAATACATGGCCTTAAATTTATCATGCAATGATTAAATATTTTTTCCTTAATTGCTATTCATCACCCATTTTTGAACCACAAGACCTTTGCTTATTTGGAGAGGAATGCCCATCAATTATGTCCAATTCGCAATATAACTGTCTACTGAAATCGTAAAATCATTCAGTGTTCAACAATGTAATTGTTCGCGAAACATACTAATCTTTAATTTATTGGGTTGAAATAACAACATATTGACAAAATAAGGCATGACATCTTTATGTAATATCACAATCACAACCACCTAGTCTTCTATATCCCGGGTCACCTTTTATCTCGGATCATCTTTGATGACACGGACGCCCTATCATTCAACATTGTGCTAAATTGGGACACATTCATAGTCATCAGCATATTTCTACGACTGGTTGTCAATCCAACATCAACCCTCCACACTTTGCTCGTTCGAGTTTGGAGCCCGGATGATGTTCTTCCATCTTTGAATGGTATATAAATAAATCTGGTGTCTTGGCAATCAAGAAAAACTATAAACGTCCTCAGCATCTCTTCATATATAATATTAATGTTTTTAGATCACACCTAGATAAACATAATTATGAAACCGACATTTAAAACTCTCTTGTTTTGTTGTATGTCTACGCTGGTATCTTTTTCATGCATGGTGTCTGATAATGGCGACAGGTGCTTGCAAAATGTGGGGGTCCAGTCACAAGAAACACAGCCTGCCAGTTGGCCTACACTAGGACTGGGCTTCCCTACATTACCCAAAATAACTGTGATAATTTCTCCTCTCTTTTTTTTTTCTATCTTTCAATATTTCTTTCTTTCCTTTTTTTTTTTTTTGGTATAACAAGTTTCTCTTCCATTTACTTTCTCGACTTGTATGTTCTAATACAGGGCTGCTACTCGTTGATAGTTCTGAAATTAATAGCAAAATTTTTTTTGTTTGCTTCCCATGATAATATACCTTCAAATTCCAATTTAAACTGATGATGTATTTTACCATGTCATGCAAGACAAGCTATAGATAACTCCTTGGCTAAAAATAACAATTAGAGATTTTTTTTTTTTTTGGGTACATGATTAGAGGTGTCTATTTATTAGCATGGTGGAGACATGTGATGCGGCTATCTCAAATGGGCCATTCTGAATTGCATTTGCTTGAAGCCGCTAATAGTAGGTGAACTGAAAATTAGTTCAATGAGGTCACACCCCTCATCCAAACGAAGCAAGAGCTGGGATTAAAATTTTAAACTCTTTTGAAAATTTGTTTTAATAGCGGGAAGGATTAATCTTCACCGGCCATCATATATCTATCCCACCGTAACTATATTGCAACCCGAGCTGCATAGACCACATCTCGGGCCTAAAAAATATTTATTTTATTCGAGCTTCTGGCCAGCCCTATCTAAATTTTCATTTTTTATGCCCAAACTTGATCCATGATCAGCTCTAATTGGAGCCTGGCCCCTAGGCAAATCGCACCAAAAGTGAGGCTTTTGGATTCAAAGAAGGACCGATACCACTTAAATAGAGCTGGAGGGGAGGAGTCCAGCTCCTCCCAGGCTTCAATTCCTACCGAAATCAGGAGGAGGATGACGACAGCCCGCTGCTTTAAAAATCGTGCAGAGATCTTTTGGGGCTTGATCCAAGTCTCTGGGCCTGTCATATGGATCAGACCCAGTGCTCAATTGGCTGGGATATTACAATATAAGTAAAATCTGATGTCTTGGCAATCAAGACAAAACTATAAACCTCGTCAGCATGTCTTCATATATCATATTAATGTTTTTAAATCACACCTAGATAAACACAATTATGAAATAGACATTTAAAACTTCCTTGCTTTGTTGTATTCGTACGCTGGTATCTTGTTCATGTACAGTATCTGAGAACATGGGTCCAGTCACGAGCACACAGCCTGCGAGTTGGCCTGCGGAGCCCAGCCAGCAACGTCTGTACCCCATGGCACTGCAGCTTCCCTACATTCTATAAAATTGAAGCTCTTGTTGGCCGAGTAGCAAGTGGTGATATCATCCAAACAAAAGTTTGGTAATACTGGTTCAAAAATTGGAGGTGTTCTTTTAGCTTCTTGGACCCAGCAATAGTGGCTGAGGCAGTATGAGTTATTATATCAAAAGTTGTGGTAAAATAGAGTTTTTAACATGTTTAAGGTGCAAAAGGACCTTAATTACTTTTTTTTTTTTAAGGATGTTATTTGTAAATAATGCTAAGAAAGTGAGTGCTTCTTATCTGAAACTAAGGTCTCACATTAAAATTAATCAAAGTGAGTGCTTCTCCATTGCTCATCATGCTTTCCATTCTTTGCGAGCTACAAAGCATCAAAGTCGTACATGTATAAAATGAATTAAAAGGAAAAAAAAAATCACCTGAACACTAACAAGATTAATGTAATCAACTATAAAATGCATCGATGTATTCATGCTACCAGCTTTGTTATGAGTCAATATATGATTCTAACCAGAGAGGCTAAGCAGGATCGAAGTACAGACATGAAGCATTACCTCAAAACATGTATGAGCGCAACCAATGATGCTTTTATACCTTGCCTTTCATAGTTGTCAGGATTGGTGTGATGACAGGGATAGATGGGTGACGAATGAGATTAAGAATTAGATTTCGATGGCAGCCTAGATAACCATGTATTTTGTCCATTGAGATTTTGACGTCACTATCATCCATCATTTTAATGACTCAATATAAAATTTACAAAACAAATTGATGATGCATTTTATATTTTAATAATATTAGGAGGGGTTAATCAGTGCAGTTAGGAAAGTTGTTGTGTTTGGTATGAATAACCTGGGTTTGAGTCATGATATTCTTTAAACTTTAAACCAAAATTTCACCCATTCCAGTGCTCAAGAAAAAATATTCAGATAATGCTTCACATCCAATTGTTTATATTATGCACACATCAGCTGCTGAGTGCAAATGTTGAGAAAATATTAGATCAATAGATTAATTAACAAAAATAGGAAAACAGCATTACAACTCTTTAGCAATATTTATTATGATCACGGTTGCGGTCAATCCTTTGTCGTCTGTCGTCGATGAAAACACCTGCAAACAAAGTCCTCTCAGATCGAAATTGTGTCCGACGGAGACCCTCTGATACTTAAGTCAGCGGAGAGTTGGTGAACAGCAGATAATTAAGTAATCAAAATGACAGAGTGTTAGTCCAGAATTATCTTTCTCGTGCTATTCATTTATCTTCCTTTTATAGATGATTTTGATATAACCGTCGAGCATGTGGTCCCGCTTTTTATAGCACTAAATTATCGGACCATAATCATGAATTAATGGGTTGTTTATACCTACTAATGACCGTGACACGTAATCGATAACCGTTTATAACGGTTAGGTGTGTTGAAAAGATAGGCCGACTATTTGTCGGTAATAGTGGTAAGTCGGTAGTCCTGGAGATCCGAATGAGCATCGATCGGTAACTCTGATATCCCGATGGTCTTCGGTCGGAGGTTAACCGAGTTGTCCGTTGTTGGTTGATAATAGCCAACTGTCGGTCGGTAAACTGATTGTTAGTCGAAGTAATGTGTTCATAAGGCCAATATAGAGTTAGAGTCAGGGGTTGATTGAATGGTCCCAACAATTGCCCCCATTCCCAAGTCCAAAGTCGTCTGATGTATATATTATCACATGGTCTGTCACGTTGGACGAAAGAAGTCGTCATGTGTTTCCTCGAGCCCCGATTCAGCTACTGGCCTTTATGAGTTTTTGAAATACGAAAGATCTCTGACTGTTGTGCTGTTTCGATAGCTGTGAAATCATTATTGGACTGTCATTTCGATAAGATAATTCGACGTCTAGGACATCCGAACGATTTGATTCTGACTAGTAGATCTTGGCCGCATGTCCAAACATCATTAGGTTGAAGCTGTTCACGTGGATAACGGTGAGGTGGTACGATCAGGAGCAGATGCATTAAACCATCTGACCAATGATCGGTCCAGTATTGCCACGTGTCGACATCTGAGAAGATTCAGATTTGGCCGATTTCATCCGGACCATTGAGGGATCCTATATATATGAAGTCATTTTCAACCAGATTTTTATTTTGCATTTGTCACCATCCTCTGCAGCGAAAGGTTCTGCCGGAAGATCGCCCCAGTACTTGGAGCTCCAGGGTTTCTTCTTCGTCCCTCTTTAACTTCAAGTTGAGTTCTCTTATCTTTTCCTTGGATTTTCTTTCCCTTAGGATTTTTCTTCTCTCTTTTAATTTTCTATTCTTCATGGCTAGTAGAAAATCTTCTCAGGATAGTCAATCGGAGAATCCAACCGACGATTCTCTTTCAGATCCGAAAGTGGAGGCTTCTTCCAGATCCGGATCCAATATTGAATGGCTCCAGGAGTAATATCATATCCCGAAGCAATATCAGTTCTTTGCTCCTAGCGCGGACGGTTGGGTTAACTCTCCTCCTCTGGGTTAGGTCGCATTTTATGTGGAAGACTTTCAGGCCGATCTTCGATATCCGATTATGGAGTTTATTCGAAATCTTCTTAACTATTACGGTCTCTATCCTGTTCAGATGGCTCCGAACTCCATCCGGCTGATCATCAATTTTGCTTTGTTATGTCGGCTCATACCCACTGAGCCTCGTCCTTCTCTCTTTCGAACTTTCTTTATCCTTCATCCTCATCCTAAGGCTAAGAGTTGGTGGTTCTTCAATCTGAGAAAAGGCCTTTCTTTCATCACCGATCTTCCATCGTCCATTCATGGATAAAGAGATAATTTTCTTATTTTTCTCCTTTTCTCTGGAGCTTTCCTTCATGCTGGGGTGATCCAAGGATCGGCCCAACGAGAATAGTCGGGTGGAGGTCGATGATTGGAAAGATTTTCACCAGCTGAAGGACATGGCAGTTCCACCGCAGCGAGAGCTGATGACCGAACAAGCTCTCTATAATGTCAGACTT
This sequence comes from Elaeis oleifera, assembly GCA_000441515.1. NCBI lineage: Eukaryota > Viridiplantae > Streptophyta > Magnoliopsida > Arecales > Arecaceae > Elaeis > Elaeis oleifera. Next base: position 1,485,352 of record KE504658.1, read on the forward strand.
AGTTCGGTCACTTCTTTAGGTATAACATAGTCGACTGTTACTTTTGCTTTGTTGTTTTCGAACTGTGCTGATTTTTGTTCTGACTGCAGCTATACAGCCGAGGGCACAAGTATCGTCTACCGACATTCATCTACACGCTGCCAGAAGAAGGCAGTGTCTGAAGCTGGCCCTTCTCGATCACCGAAAAGAGTCGGATCGCCACTCCATCTGCACCAGCAAGGAATCCGACATCCCATCGAAAATGACTCCCGAGCCAGTCCTGGCGTTGTCGGCCCCGACAATGCTTCCTGAGGCACCGTCCATTGAACATAGGATGGCCAGAGAGGATGGAGCTGCAGCAATACCATCGACGGCTCCATCAGTAGAGGTTCGGACCAGGACGGGAGTTGCGGTCGAATCCGAACAATCCACGACTGCGCCAGCCATTCCTCCGGTGGAACGCCCTCGGGTGCAGTCGAGCTCTAACTTCCCTGCGTTCTCAAGCACGGGGCTACCGATCGGAGATCGAGGGAAGGCACCGGCGACCTCAGCAGATGATGGGTCATCGGGGCTTCCCATCCTTTTTGATATTAGGATCCCCGAGGGTGAGTCGGCCTTGGCCAAGCGGCTCATCCAAGCTGTCCTTCTCCCGACTGATCGGGAGAACAGAAAGAACCGGACCGTCGCTGAGATATTTTCTTCTTTTTATCCGATGATGCTCAGGGTAAGTTTTCTGACATCCCTCTTTTTTTTTTTGATTCGGTCTAATTTGATTATCTTCTGCTTTCAGTGGGCGCACGATATGCATGATCTGGAGGTCAACTATCGGAAGATTACTGACTTTCGATGGTCCTGGATGGACAAAGTGGCGGCCGTCACCGTCGAGAAGACCGCTACCGTAGAACAATTTCAGGAAGTGACTGAATGGAAGAAGGAGCTTTTGGAGCAAATCTCCTAATTGACGACCGACCTACAATCCCAAACTCGAGTCGGCTCATCAAAATATCTCATCTCTTGAGTCACGGATCAAAAGCAAGAAGCACTCCATCCATCAGCTTCGGCAAGCGAGGGATGGATGCATCGATGAATTTGAAGCGAAGCATGAAAGACATCGGCCACCCTGAAAAGGTTGGCACTGACTAATGCTGAATCGGCTCCACGAGAGCTGAAGTAGAGTCGGTGAGAGAAGCCTTGAATCAAGCCGTTGAGAACTTCAAAAACTCAGAAGAATTCAAAGAAGAAATCCTCAAAGGCGGGTTTGCTTCATATTACATCGGGTACGAAGACGATCGAGATACAGTTGGAAAGTTGTATCCAGATCTGGATTTGAGCATCATCATTCCTCCTGGCTCGGGAGATGACGCTGCTGAAGAAGGGGCTGCACCGACTGAAGACGACGCACCGACTGCACCAGAAGCTATTCCAGTCGTCGATGCTGTGCCGGAGCACGGAGATAAAGATCACGGCTGGTGATTGGTGTAACATTTTTACTTTCTTTTGTAATCAAAAATTTTGTAATCGAACTTTAATCTAATTTTGTAACTTTCCTTCAATGAATGAAAGAAAATTTTTTAAGTACCAATTCTTTCTTTTCTGTGTGTCTGCAATGTCGTAGTTTGACAATCAAAGATCGATCAGCAAATTGAATATTTGGTAGTTATTGTAGAATCATCTGTTAGTCAAATATTAATTGACATACTTTATCTTTTAAGGTATTAGGATAAACAGTAATAAGCCGAATATCCCTCGACTTACCGTAGTCAAGTCAGTATGTCTAATTATTGATAAACGATGACAAGCTGAATATCCTTCGATTGACCGTAATCAAGTCGGTATAGTTTCAATTCGATCTGAATCGTATTGGCATTGTATTTCGCTAAGTTAAACTAAGTCGGCATAAATAATCATTCAATCGGCTTTTACAGTAGAAAGTCGAGATATAGTCGGTACCGAGATACAATCGATATATCGACTTTTATAGTGAAAGTCGAGATATAGTAGATGTGCCAGTTTTTACAGTGAAAAACTGAAATATAGCTGATAGAAATTGACCGTCCATTCATCGATCTAACATCATTTTGTAGTCGGCTAAAACTTTTGTGATTCTGAAATTCAATATTTCATTCTGAGTACTATACATATGAACAACTTTATTGATAATACATCTTTAAGTTATCAGCATTTCACATTCGAGGAATAGCTGTTCCCTCAAGAGTTCCCAACCGATATACGTCCGGTCTAAGTATCTCGATTATTCTGTAGGGTCCTTCTCAATTTGAAGATAATTTTTCTTATCCAAAGGCTTTGAGACTCCCACCTTTTTTAGGACCAGGTCTCTTCGACGGAAGATCTTCGACTTAAATTTTGCATTATAGTACCGAACTACTCTTTGTTGATATGCTGCCATTCAAACTTGAGCTTGTTGTCGGACTTCTGAAAGTAAGTCTAAATCGACTCTCCGACATTCTGAATTACTCAACTCACTATATTGTTTCACCCTTGCTGATGGTAATCTGATCTCAAGTAGGATCATCGCTTCTGTTCCATAGGTCAGATTGAATGTGATTCTCCCGTTGATATACGAGGAGTCGTTCGGTATGCCCATAAGATCGGATATAATTTTTCCATCCAAAGGCTTTTAGCTTCATTCAGTTTAGTTTTGAGTCCATGTAAGATTATTCGGTTTGGCACTTTCACTTCATCATTAGATTGTGGATGACCGACTGATGTGAGTTTGTACGTAATATAAATTCGTATAGAACTCTTTGAAGTTCTGATTGTCGAATTATCGACCATTGTCGATGATGATGGTATGTGGTAGACCGAATCTGCATATGATTGATTTCTGAATGAAGTCCTCCATCTTACTCTCAGTGATTTGTGCCAGAAATTCAGCTTCCATCCATTTAGTGAAGTAGTCAATAGCGACCACTATGAACATCCTCTGATCAGATGCCGGAGAGAAAGGACCAAGTATGTCAATTCTCCATTGTGCGAAGGGCCATGGTGCAATAATTGATGTCAACTGACTAGCTGGTTGATGTTGTATATTTGCATATTTCTGACATGGTTCACACATTCGGACAAGTTCAGCTGCATCTTTCTTCATGGTGGGTCAATAATATTTTGTTGTAAGACTTTGTAAGCCAAAGATTTACCCCCCAAATGATTTTCACAAATCTTTTTGTGAACTTCTCTAAGTGCATAGTCGGTATCTGTCGGTCCCAAACACTTAGTAAGGGAAGAGAGAACGATCTCTTATATAGTTGACCACTCATCAAAATATATTATGAGGCCATCCATCTGAGTCGTTTGGCTTTTGAGAGATCCGTAGATAAAGTTCCATCAGTCAAGTACTGGATGATCGGGTCTATCCAGCTTGGCTCATCGTTGAGTTGTAGCACTTCTTTAACTTTATCAATACTCGACTGTTCAAGACATTCGATGAATGTCCGACCCAGTGAGATGAAAGAAGTAGTTGCAAGTCGCAAAAGTGCGTCAGTTCGAGCATTTTTTGCTCTTGGGATGTGAAAGATCTCAAAATATTTTAAAATCAATGTATAATCTTTTACCTTCTGAAGATACTTCACCATAACAGGATCTCGAGCTTCAAACTCACCCTTAACCTGTCCAACAATCAACTGTGAGTCAGTGAAGACCTTCAGGTTGTCAATATCAAATTTTTTGATAATTTTTAAGCCGGCTAAGAATGCTTCAAGTTTGACTTGGTTATTCGAAGCTTTGAAATTAAATCGAATGACATATTCAGTTATAACCCCTTCGAAATTGGTGAGGATGAGACCAGCTCCATTGCCTTATGCATTAGATGCTCCATCAATATGTAGCACCCATGCCGATGTTAAGTCAGGCTCGGGAGTTATAGCTTACTTTATTTTATCGTTAGATTCATCCTCAGAATTATTATCAGATATTGTACACTCGACAATGAAGTCGGTCAAAACTTGTGCCTTCATCGATGGATGTGAATGATATTGGATATCAAACTTACCAAGCTTTATTGCACACTTTGCCATTCGACCCGACGTATCAGGTCAGTGTAAGATTATCTTTAATGGCTGATCTGTCAAGACGACGATAAAATATGCTTGAAAGTATGGACGAAGTCATTGTGATGATATGATTAGAGCGTAGATCATCTTTTTCGCTCTTGAATATCTTACTTTGAGATTGTGAAACACCTTGCTAGTGTAGTAAATCGATCGTTGAATTCAATTTTCATCCTCTTAGATAAATATCGAACTAACTGCCTCCATCAAAGTCGCCAAGTAGAGATACAAAATTTCTCCAACCTTTGATTTTGTGAGTAGCAGTGGAGATGCCAAATATCTTTTAGGTCTTCAAAGGATTGTCGACACTCATCTGACCATATAAAGTCATTTGATTGTCTCAAGATCTTGAAAAGGACAAGCATCTTTCTGCCGACCTTGATATAAATCGACTGAG
>KE504658.1:1523756-1540208 GCA_000441515.1 Elaeis oleifera
ATCTAGAAAATTATTTTCATACATCTGGCTCCATGCAATATGCGGGTCTTAGACTAGTTTATTATTTAAAATGAAATTGCCATGATAGTTACGCCTCTTATGTAGCTATCACAGATTCTCAATTCAAATATCGGATTTTGTATTTGCAAGTATTTCCATATTGGGTCCAAATCTTCTGCGATATTCAAAAAGTACCGTATGATGTTGTGTATGATTAGATGTCGTCCATCTTAAGATGGACAGCCACACGTGCATTAAAAAATTAAAAGAGAAGGAATGTATAAACCCCGATGGACTGCATCTAACCATATACAATATTCTACGGTACTTTTGAGTACCACGGAGAATCCCTAATTTTATTCGGAGATTATTTATCTAGGATTGTGTAGCAAAATATATAGGTTGTTTGCTCCTATGCATAAATTTCATACTCTTCTGGACTAAATATGCAGCCCATGCTACATTGACCAACTGTTTTCTTCATTAATACCTAATTTGTCCCATTATCGTTGCATGGGTGGTTCATCATTTTCTCCTGCTGATATTTTATTCTAAGTATAGATCAGACCCTGTGTTTGTGGCTGTGAGATGTGAACACATTGCTCCACTCGCTTGGCCAAAATAAAGAAGGGAAAGCAAGCAAGATTGGGCGTCTTATGTTGACAAGTTCCAAACGCGTGAATGCGACTTCTATGGAACATAGAAGATAGAACCGAGGGGAGTTACCATCGATGCAGTGACTTTGGAAAAGAAAATAATAAAAAAAAAGGAACAATTTGAAGCCAAGTTCTTACCAAACCTAATTTTAAAGACTTGGAGGCCACTCTATTGGATGATTCCAAAATTGCGGAGGGATGGCTCGGACGGTTTGGATGGCCAATGCGAACAACAATTTAAAAAGTGACAATTTTTGGGGAGACTTTTGTAACATCAAAGACTAGTGTGTCTAATCCTATTAGATTAAAGAGACAGCAATGGAAGCCGATCGGGTTGTAACTCAAATAGAACGTGGCTTTATTTCCATACAATAGACTAAGGTTCGAAATGCGCATGCATCGATTAAATTAGGGAGCGGATACCTTATATCCTGATCGGTCATATGGAAATACTATCTGATCCACTTAGTGGTTCGATTGGCAGCTTTATTTCCATAAATAGACTAAGGTTCGAAATGCACATGCATCGATTAAATTAGGGAGCGGATACCTTATATCCTGATCGATCATACGGAATACTATCTAATCCACTTAGTGGTTCGATTGGCACCAAAATGATGTACTCATACGAGAAAGAGGAATCTCCTCAACCCGCGTGGGGAGAACCGGTCACTTTGAGTGCCCTGTGGTGGAATCTTATGACTCGGATGAGTCGGCCACAAAGCAAAAGTAATTCGAATCGAACATTCCTCAGTGGTAGGGGGTTCTTATGGTTATGCCCAGAGAGGATTGCTACGCGGGTCGCCTCTCCTTCTTTTTGTAATAACAAAAAAAAAAGAGACTGCAATGGAAATGTGCCTATATACTTGATTTGAATGCTAATGTTAGATATTCAGCCTTAAAAAAAAAAAATCGATTGGACAAATGAAATCCTTTTGTTTCATTTGTGAGTTGAGTGCTATACTGCGAAGAGGATTTTATCAAGTCTGGTTTAGCCTAACCTAAATTTAATCATTGAATTAGTAGTTTCAAATTGCTTATAGGCCGAAATCACTAGATTGCTTCTGCAATTTCTAGCTATTTTAGGTTGGACAGGCCTATATGGTCCTCTTTGGACAACTAGACTCGAACACGAAGAAAGGCTCAAGATAATTGGTTCAAAATGGATCTCGTGGTCCAAATACTTAATTTGCTTGCTTATTTTTTAAGGAATGCTCCAAGGCAACGACGTAGATCGACGGCCACAACTGAGATGCTGTATAATGTTGCATGCCATGTGCCTTTGTGATCATTATTTTGTAACTTATTGAGAAATTTTTAACTTATTTACAAGTCATGCTAGACCTAACTTGACTTGCTTGTAGTTTAGCTCTTGCTTTATATTTACTCTATATTTGATTGTCTCGGCCTCTCTTATTCTGTTCACCTAACCAAACTACTCCAACCCAAGCATACACTAATTTAAATATATATTGATTTAACTTCTATAATGAAGTAGTTGGCAAAACTTACCTTCATGAGAATAGCATCTCCATTAGGAATACTAGCAAACATATCTCCACCAATATGCTCTACACCTGCACCAAAATTGCGCCAGACCAGACCGAATTATTAATCTAAGGGAATTCTCAAGGCAAAGCAATCAGAAAGCACACAAATAAGTCTGGCAAGGATAACAAACCTGGCAATGGTGGTGCTTCAGAGATGACATGAGGAAGATCAAAGTTGACGCCCTTGATGTGAGGATACTTGGAGGTGATCATGTGGAGGGTGGCACCAATGCCACCACCGACATCGACGAGCACGTTAATATCTTCGAAGCCCTTGTACAACTCTAAAATCTTCTTAGTGATGATGATAGAGTGGTTCTTCATACCTTCATTGAACACATTATTGAACCTAGGGTTGGTGCCATGATACTCAAATGCTGTCATGCCATAAGCCTTGTTGAAGGGAATTCCCCATCCAATACTGCATCCTTCAAATAGTACCTATTTTTGTTGTTGAAGGTAATTTTAAAAATCAATCATTGGTTTTTTTTTTTGTAAATTTATTCTTTATATGGGAATACCAAGTGTCAACTACCAATATTGTTATGCTGAAATTAATTTACATGTGAATCTAAAACAGCCTTCCCATTAATTAGAAGGCCTTATTAAGGGAGACGGGATACTACTAGTGGTTCACATATATAGAAGATTTGGGAGCTAAGAGCCGTAGAAACACTTCACAGCATATTATATTGCCACCATGCTAACGAGTCATGCAACAAAATAGATGTGGACGGGTCCTGGTCCTCGTCTTAAAAACGGCACCTCATGAGAATCCCGTTTCCCAGGACAGAGAAACTGAAGAAATGATGAGGTGCTTCTCAAAGGAATTTGATTATTTCTGGATCCCTATCATGTCTGCTTGTCCAAAATCTAATCACCCATCATTTGAATATCCCAACCTTTCATGCATATGAAAGAAGGATTATTCATCTTCTTTCACCCACCAGTCACTTTGAGACCCGTGGAGATCGATAAGCAGAGTTTTAGATCATTTTGAGATCTTCTTTCGCAGTGGGTGTCGCATGAAGGAAGGTGAATCCTTCTTTAAAGATACAAACCCATGCCAAGGCTGGGGATAACCAGAGAGCTAGGGTCCTACTACCAATTCTGAATCTAAGATGTTTGCCCTACGGGAATCGTATTCCCACACGTGAAACGCGTTCCGCACTTTTAAAGGAATGGTTGTGCTTAGCTCTTACCAGCTCTCCATGAGGACCTTATCCTGGTTCATGAGGGTGAGCGGGGCCATGGACACCCCATCCTCGTTCTTGGTCAGCCACTTGCACACCGGCGCCGGGCCATATCGCCGCAGTGGCTTCCCATCGGCGTCGACCTCCACGGAGCAAGTGAGGATGTTGTAGGAGGCGAGGAGGCGGAGCATGCGGTCCAGCATGATGGCGGCCATCGGATTCTCGGTGGGTAGTTGGGCAGCCACCTGGGCCGGGCTGAGCTTGCCCTCTGGGCCGGCTTTGCAATGATCTCGAGGACGTCGAGCTCGATGGCGGCCTTGAGGGTCATGGGCAGGATGGAGGAGCTCACCAGCTGCAGTGCGTACAAGCACGCCGCCTCGTCGCCGGCCTGGTTCTCCACCGACGGCGCCGGCATCCCCTGCTTCTCGATAGACCCCATGCTCTTCTTGTCGATGGTGGTTGTGGTGGCAGTGGTGGCGGTGGTGTCTTTGAGAGGAGTTTGGGGCGTTGCCGAGATGGAGAGAAACCTATCGGAGGGGGTTTATATGGGACTTGTGTCCAACAACCGCGCCACCTACCGTCTTGGACTTGTATTTTTATGTTTATTTCTTGATTTTTGGCACTTGAATTTTTAATTTTTATGTTTATTTCTTGATTCTTTACGCATCTGTAACCCCCCAAAATAGACGGTCTGAACCCCAAAACTATATATGAAAGGCTCACAAGATTAATTTAAAAGAGTAGATACATACAACTGGATCCATTGAGTTTATTAGAAGGTTTGACGGCACCCAAGCTAGTTTTGTGTTAAAAGACAAGGCTCCATGATGGTCTGGATTATACATTTCTTTTGGGGCTGCAAAGGTTACGCTTTAATACAAAAGGTTTGGGCCTAATCATATTAACAACAAAACATCAGGCTTCCACTTGGTCCAAGCCCTAATTTCGCTGCTGATGAACATTTATATGCATACTTTCTATATGACAGCCCCATTTTATATCTTAACTTCGGTCCGCAAGAGATATTGAAATGAATTAAAAGAAGAAAAAAAATCACCAGAACACTAACAGGATAAATGTAATCAACTATAAAATGCATCGATGTGCTCATGCTGCCAGCTTTGTTATGAGTCAATATATGATTCTAACGAGAGAGGCTAAGCAGGATCGAAGTACAGACATGAAGCATTACCTCAAAACATGTATGAGCGCTACCATGATGCTTTTATACCTTGCCTTCCATGGTTGTCAGGATTGGTGTGATAACAGGGATAGATGGGTGACAAATGAGATTAAGAATTAGATTTCGATGGCGGCCTAGATAACCATGTATTTTGTCCATTGAGATTTTGACGTCATTATCATCCATCATTTTAATGACTCGATATAAAATTTACAAACAAATTGATGATACATTTTGTATTTTAATAATATTAGAGGGGCTAATCAGTGCAATTAGTAAAGTTGTTGTGTTTGTTATGAATAACCTGGGCTTGAGTCATGCTATTCTTAATTTTAACCAAAATTTCACCCATTCTGGTGCTCAAAGAAAAGATATTCAAATAATGCTTCACATCCGATTGTTTATATTATGCACGCATCAGCTACTGAGCAAGAAACAAAGTGGTTGGACATTACTCGCCTAAGAAAAAGTGTTTATTCTCTGACTTTTTTGCAAAGATTGATGGTGCCACGTCACCACAAGCACGACGATTCATGGTGACCTGCATGTAATTTATTTTTCTCTTCTTTTATATATATATATATATATGTATATAGTTACAACTTTATGTCTTTTTGAACGTGTCCATGTCAAGATGTATATAAATTTTGAGCTACTCATGTTGGGCAGTCTGCTGAGCCTAGTTCAAACTAAACGAATGAGATATACTTTTATTAAGAGGGCTATGTGTAAAATGCTTCACGCTAAGATTCAAACTCGTCTCGCGGACACTAGTTCAAACTTCATTTATTGATATTTTGCTTATAAGTCATTGTTAAGACTAAGATTTGCCATACTGATCAATATCAATGCATACCAACTGTACCATATTATATCAACATCTTGTAGATATGCAATATGAAAATCTATTGATTGTTAGTACACCAAATCAATTACCATATCAAACATACCGACATAATAATGGAATAATACTAGTTTGTTGTCTCGTAATGAAACAGCGAATATTGGTTGAGAAAAAAAATTTCTATCTCAAGTCTCTTGACCATGCCAACCAGATAAATCGGATCCAGCCTCGGTTCTCATGGGTTGGCTGACCTATCACCAATGTATGAGCCATGCCTTCTCTCACATGACATGCAGACCAAGGATGCGGTCTATGGTGCATTTGACCATGGCCATGAATCATCAAATTCTAGCATGAAGATTAGCACATTTACTTCCTTTGGCAGCTGATATTAAGCATTTTGCTTCTTTAGTCCTTTCAACATAATTAATTAAAGACTGGGGCAGGATGCTTGATAGCTGCATCTACATATATTCTAGACAGATACTTGTTAGATAAAGCAGTACTGGTGTCATGGAGCCAATCCTGTAATATATGTTTGTACTCAGGCCACTCACAAAAGGAACAAAACCAATATGAACCAAAGTACAAATGCTGAGAAAATATTAGATCAATAGATTAATTAAACAAAAGTAGGAAACAGCAGTACAACTCTTTACCAATATTTATTATGATCACAATACTAAGGATTTGACTGAACGACTTTCAACCAAACCAACAACCAAATATTGATCACACAAGCAAAGATCAAGCAGAGTATATTCCAATCTACTTAGTGAATTCGAGAACCCAAGCAGTGGAGAACAATACTGAGCTTTAAACCCTGTGAAGCCTGCTCCCTTGGCCAAGTCCTGGTACTCTTTCTCGGTCCTCTCTTTCCCACCAGGGTTGTGAGCCAACATGATCATGTCCACATGGAAGACACCCTGCGCTGAAGGAACTGGTTCTGGAGCTACTGGAAGGATGCACTCGCAAAGGATCACCTTCCCGTTGTTTGGCAGAGCTTTGTAGCAGTTCTCCAAGATCTTCGCACAGTGCTCGTCGCTCCAGTCATGCATGATCCACTGCAAATCACATTATTCAACCTTAGCCGCGAAATCTATGATACTCCTAGTTCTTGGTTTGAAGGTTAAGCTAAATTAGGAAAAAAAAAAGACATTTTGGAGGTAGTGATCAAGTCAGAAGTGAAACCATTGGGCCAAGATGTTTACCCATTTTGGGCCTCCACCTACCCAATTGGATCCATCTGAAGTGGAGTTGAGTGATTGAGACTAGACATCGTGGGGTGCAGAATGATGGAAGCATCTCAATCCAATACCTAAAGTTGATGTCGACCGATTTGACCCACAATTTATTTGTTGCGTTTTAATCATGCTAGTTTAATGTCTATATCATGGCAGGTGTGACTAGTTCCAATACAAATGGCAGTTTTAAAAAAAACTATAGGAGATCAACTAATCTTCCTTCTGAAGTAATTATTTGGCAAGAATAACATCTCTAGCTGCTCCTCTCTCTCTCAAAGAAAAAAAAAAAAAAATCTGTCTATTAGGTATTCCAAGGTTGGATATTCTGGCACTCCAAGGTTGGATATTCTGGCACTTCTATACAGCATAGTATTCCTTCCTTCCTTTTTTTTTTTTAATTTAATTTATTTATTTTGGATAAGAGACCTAGATTATGTGTTCAGGTCTTTAGGACAAGACTCCAACAACAGCTTTATAGGTTGGTGTCTGGGTTAAAGTGGACCGGAATTGGATTGCCAGCATCAACTAATTTATTATTTAAAATGGGGATTGCCGTGATAGTCACGCCTCTGGTATAGTTATCACAGATCCTCAATTCGAATATTGGATTTTGTATTTGTAAGTATTTGGACATTATCATTACAGAACAAGGATCTTCTTTCTTTATCTTATAAATTTATTATAGATAAATTTCATTCTCCATGCCCAGGGGAATATAAATTGTACCTTTACTACTCCTATGGTAAGATAAAAGAAATAACTTCATCATAAATCAAAAATAATTTTCACTTCAAATGAATTGGAGCACAAGTAAAACTTTAAGATTTATGAACAAATAAACTATTTTCATCACATTTATTGGCAAGAATAAGATAATTTGAATTTTATTCGGAGATTATTTATCTAGGATTGTGTAGCCCAATATATAGGTTGTTTTCGCCTATGCATACATTTCATACTCTTCTAGACTAAATATGCAGACCATGCTACATTGACCAGCGGTTTTCTTCATTAATACCTAATTTGTCCCATTCTTTTTGCATGGGTGGTTCATCATTTTCGCCTGCTGATATTTTATTCTAAGTATAGATCAGACCCTGTGTTTGTGGCTGTGAGATGTGAACACATTGCTCCACTCGCTCGGCCAAAATAAAGAAGGGAAAGCAAGCATGATTGGACGTCTTTTGTTGACAAGTTCCAAACGCGTGAATGCGACTTCTATGGGAAGTAGAGGATAGAGCCGAGGAGAGTTACCGGAATTTGGAAAAGAAAATAAAAAGAAAAACTTAAGCCAAGTTTTACCAAACCTCATTTAAATTCTACAGGTGACACCGAATTATGAGGGGATGGCTCGGAGGTTTTGGACGGCCAACGCGAACAATAATTAAAAAAGTGACAATTTTTGAGAGACTTTGTAACATCAAAGATTAGTACGTCTGATCCTACATGGACTAAAGAGACTGCAATAAAAATGTGCCGATGCACTTGCTTTGCTTTGAACGTTAATATTAGATATTCAATACTTAAAAAAAAAAAAAAGGTTTACGATTGGATAAATGAAATCTTTTGTTTATTTGTGAGTCGAGTGCTATATCACAAAGAGGATTTTATCAAGTCTGGTTTAGTCTAATCTAAATTTAACCATTGAATTAGTGGTTTCAGGTTGCTTATGGGCCGGAATCACTAGATTGCTTCTGCAATATTCTAGCTATTTTAGGTTGGACAGGCCTATATAGTCCTCTTTGGACAACTAGACTTGAACATGAAGAAGGGCCAAAATGGATCTAGTGGTCCAAATACTTAATTTGCTTTGCTTATTTTCAAGAAATGCTCAAAGACAACGACGTTGATCGACAGCCACAACTGAGATGCTGTATAACGTTGCATGCCATATGCCTTTGTGATCATCATTTCTGTAACTTACTGAGAAATTTCTAACTTATTTGCAAGTCAAAGTAGACCTAACTTGACCTGCTTGTAGTTCAGCTTTTGCTTTATATATACTCTATATTTGATTGTCTAGGCCTCTCTTGCTCCATTCACCTAACCAAAACTACTCCAATCCAAACATATACTAATTTAAATATATATTGATTCAACTTCTATAATGAAGTAGTTGGCAAAACTCACTTTCATGAGAATAGCATCCCCACTAGGAACACTAGCAAACATATCTCCACCAACATGCTCCACACCTGCACCAAAATTACATCAGACCAGACCGAATTATTAATCTAAGAAAATTTCTCATGGCAAAGCAATCAGAAAGCACACAAACAAGTCTGGCAAAGATAACAAACCTGAGAAAGGTGGTGCTTCAGAGATGACATGAGGAAGATCAAAGTTGATGCCCTTGATGTGAGGATACTTGGAGGTGATCATGTGGAGGGTGGCACCAATGCCACCACCGACATCGACGAGCACATTAACATCTTCGAAGCCCTTGTAGAACTCCAAAAGCTTCTTAGTGATGATGATAGAGTGGTTTTTCATGCCTCATTGAACACCTTATTGAACCTGGGGTCGGTGCCATGATACTCAAATGCTGTCATGCCATAAGCTTTGTTGAAGGGAATTCCCCCATCCAATACCGCATCCTTCAAGTAGTACCTATTTTTGTTGTTGAAGGCAATTTAAACAAATCAATCATGGTTTTTTTAAATTATTCATTATATAAGATTACTTATAAGTGTCAACTACCAATATTGCTGTGCTGAAATTAATTTCGATATGAATCTAAAGCAGACTTCTCATTAATTAGGAAGGCCTTGTTAAGGGAAACGGAGATTAGTGTTCATAAATATAGAAGATAAGGGGAGCCAAAACCCGAAGAAACGCTTCATTGCATATTATATTGCCAATATGCTGACGAGTCGCGCAACAAACTAGATGTGGACGGGAGCTGGTCCTCACCTGAAAACAGGGCCCCCGTGAGAACCGCGATTCCCAACACACGGAAATTAAAGAAATGATAAGGTGCTTCTCGAATTTGATTATTTCTGGATCCCTATCATCTCCGCTTGTCCAAAATCTAATCACCCATCGGGGCAAAGAGGCTCCATCATTTAAATATACCCAATCTTCCATGCATGTGAAAGAAGGATTCATCTTCTTTCACCCACTAGTCACTTGGAGACCCGTGGAGATCGATAAACGCAGAATTTTAGATTATTTTTGAGACCTTCGCAGTGGGTGATCCAATGATGGATTCGTATGGAGGAAGGACGCAAATCCATCCAAAGGCTGGAGATGGCCAGAGAGCTAGGGTCCTACCAATGCCGAATCTAAGATGTTTGCCCCAATGGGAACCGTATTTCTACACGTGAAACGCGTTCTGCACTTTTAAAGGAATGGTTGTGCCTTAGTTCTTACCAGCTCTCCATGAGGATCTTATCCTGGTTCATGAGGGTGAGCGCGGCCATGGACACCCCATCCTCGTTCTTGGTCAGCCAGTTGCACACCGGCGCCGGGCCATATCGCCGCAATGGCTTCCCATCGGCGTCGACCTCCACGGAGCAAGTGAGGATGTTGTAGGAGGCGAGGAGGCGGAGCATGCGGTCCAGCATTGTGGCGGCCATCGGATTCTCGGTGGGTAATTGGGCCGCCACCTGGGCCGGGCTGAGCTTCCCACCGAGCCGGCTTTGCGATGATCTCGAGGACGCCCAGCTCGATGGCGGCTTTAAGGGTCATGGGCAGGATGGAGGAGCTCGCCAGCTGCAGTGCGTACATGCACGACGCCTCGTCGCCGGCCTGGTTCTCCACCGACGGCGCCGGCATTCCCTGCTTCTCGATAGAACCCATGCTCTTCTTGTCGGTGGTGGTTGTGGTGGTGGTGGTGGGTGTCTTCGAGAGGAGTTGGGGGCGTCGGTGAGGTGGAGAGAAGCCTATGGGAGGGGGCTTTATATGGTTCTTCGGTCCAACAACCCCGCCACCCACCGCCCTGGACTTGCATTTTTTATGTTTATTTCTTTATTTTGGCACTTGATTTTTTTTTAACCTTTTTTATTTCGTACATGTTACGCAACTTAAAGGGCAAGGATTGGAAGCTTTCATGATTGGGTGGCACACGCGTTTCCCGAGGATTAGAATAGAGTTTAGTTGGTGATATCAGTGTTTTTGCTTGACTTGGATCTTTCGTTCTTTCTATTGTTGGTTCTTTCTTTTATTTATTTTGATATGCTTCTTTTTTTTTTGTGCCGTGGGTTCATTCCGTTGTTGGCACCGCATTGGAGAATGAGAATCGCGTTTCCCAAATTAGTTTCCCGCTGTTCTGGCGGAGATATTTCCTCCCCTGTGGGGATACCATTAGTGGGGCCCAGAGGGTGAGGCATGGGCTCCCGCGAAGGGCAGGTGGATAGATAGTCAGCCAATGGGAATGTTCCACCTGTCAAAGAAGACTGCCAGGGTCATTCTCTAGGTACCAGGCAATTATGGTGCACCGAATCATGGGACCCAGCATCGGGTATCCTGTCCCAAAATAATAATTCCACCACCTTGGCACGATTATATTGCATGATGCTGTGTGGGGTCCCGCAGTGTCATGCTGATGAGAAAAAGCATAAGCAACGTAGGTTGGCCTTCCATGGGTAGCTCCCTCTGGATGATCATGGCATGGTGTGACTTGGTCGAGCTAAATGGACCAGCAGTTCTATGGTTACGATTCCGTTCTACTTGTTTGGAGTTACTTTGTGACGGATGGACTGGTTTTCATTATGTTATTAATTTTGACATAAGCATTGGAATTTTAGTTTGGAGAGCACCATCTCTTATCATTTAATTAGGATAAGGGTAAGTGTTTAATCTCGAAAGGGATTGATATAACCCTCATTTCAGCCCCCATTAGTCAAGGTCTTCGGACCGTGAATTCTAATTAACCTCGTGGAATTTGAGCTTCCAGCTGGATGAATGGAGGATGGGTATAGGATAGAAGGTGGGTTTAGAACATTCCATTGCTTTAATATAAAAAAAGTGAAAAGATAAATTGATATGTTGATGACTATGCTTTATATAGGCTTGTGATCTTATCAACTAGTATCGAGAAGTAGTTTTTTTTTTTGGATAAAGGGTGGAAAGACCTTGTCTAAATTTTATTAAAGATAAAGAGAAAAGTACAAAATAAAAGAGGTAAGATAGGCAAGAAAAGTGAAAAGAAATTAAAAAAATTCAAATCCGCACTTCATCGTTCAGTAAAATATCCAAATTCAAATTTCTCATTATATTAAATTTAAATTCCAGACTGCAAATTAATCATCTCATTGCTGGAAGACTCGTCACCGAAAAGCATATCAAAATTATGCTACCAAAAAATACTAAGAAAAAGTATGCCCAGACCACAGCTACTGGTAAAGCAATTCATCAATAGTGATCGTATACAGAGGAAGGGAAGCAATCATGCTAGACGAAGAGAGAGACAAGTGAGATAAAAAGAGGAGAGAGAGTTTGCCAGATGTGGGGCCATCACATAGAAGGAGAGAGAGAAGAATAGAAAATGAGATTAGTTAATAATGTCCATGTGGAAAGATACTCAATGTCAATATCCATCACCAGCATCAGCTTCCTCATTAAAGCATCTTCACCAAATATGGTGATGCTGTAACTAACCACAGAATGTAATCATGAGAAAAAGGAGGTAAAGAGGTGCTGGTGGCTTTAGGAGTGGCTGGGAGGGTATGGTGATCTTAGTCAAAGAGGAGAGAAAAGAGGAGAGAGAAGAGAGGGGAGGAGAAGGAGCCACGTAGGAATTAGGTATTTAACAAGGCCAGGAGAAAAAAAAGAGAGAAGGGCAAAGAGAGGAGAGAGGGAGAAGTGATCTGATAGGGAAAAGGAAGCGTTTTTCTACTCATTCAATTTGAATCTTTAAAAAAATAAAAATAAATAAAAAATTATTGAAAATAAGATTTAAGTCTTCTTTTTTTTTTTATTGATGAATAATAAATCAAGATATATAACTTTATTTATGCTAGTAAGATCCACTCTTATATAATTTGTATCAGATCTCTTCTAATTTTGACAAGATTCAGTATGTCCAAAATAGACATGATCAGTAAAATAAATATGATAAATTTAAATCTTATAGAGGATAGATCTTGATTTCTATCTCAATCGTTCTATTTAATTCTTTTCAATTAGAATATACATCTGATCAAATTTTTTCTCAAAATTTTTTTTGATTTGATAGGCCGATTTTATAGCCCAAACAATAAAATTGGAGTCTAATTACTCAATGCACTGCTCTCTTTAGGATGGTATTATATTATAAAGCTTGAATATATATAAAAAAATCATTTCAATCAGGCATCATACAGTAAAATTATAGTATCCAAAATTTAACTTAAAATTCAGCTTTCTAATATGGTCAATCTCGTATCTAAATACTATTCAGCTTTCACCATAATATCCAAAATGATCCATATTGAGTCTAATTATTATTTTGAATCAAAAAAAGAGGAAAAAAGAGTCATGTAGCAATGTATAATAGAGCTTGGAGAAGAAGACAAGATGAGGTGACAAGGGAGGAACCACTTGTGAAGGGAGATATACAGAGACCTTACAAGGAGAAAGGAGGCCCACCTGGGGGATGGGGTGTAAGAGGAAAGAAACAGGAGGGAGGGAAATTATAGATGGGGTATAGGCTTTTTGTATTTTTTTTGTTTTTTTTGGAGAGGTGGGGTATGGGAATCAATGAGGTCTTAAAAAAAATCGGCAACTCAAAACTTATATTCTTTAACATCACTGACTTTTTTTGCCGACTAGTTTTGGCACATTTCCCTTTATGAAGATGGTAAACAGATACCATTTCAAAAGGAAGGCAAGGATGAATCCAATATCCAGTGTGCAAATATAATTTCTAAAAATTTATGCTTAAAGAATTCTGATCAAACATTTTAGCAAATAAACAAGTCTATAACACAAAACTATAAAGAAATCTATGTATAGATCTTGTATAATAAAAATCTATATGCATTTAAGATATACAGATAGATCTATAAAACAAAAAAATGATTTCTATATAGATATCAATATTTAGAAAATAAGAGGGACTCAATCAAACATAAAAAATTAAAATTAAAATATCAAAAAATCAAAAAATAAAGAAATCAATATCTTATGAAATCAAGAAATCTCTATAGCCAAAAAAAAGGTAAAGAAAAGAAACAAGATACGAATCTAAATCTTTTGTGGAAGGCACTTCCTAGTGGATATTTTTTTTGGATGGCTCTTTTTCGAAGGGCACTTTCTCAAAATCTCTTATGAGTAAAATGTAGGGATTTGGCCAATACTCAACCACTGGATTGAGGAGGATAATTACCCAAATTTTATTCTAAAATTATCGTGTTGAGGTGATCTTGGATACCGATTCTCAAAGATAGATTTTTCATTCCGAATTGAGTGGTGATTTAAAAAGTGAAGATAATCTGAGACCATTGTTATGTACGGTCATTGGGATGCAACCAAATTATTATTTCACCAAACCATCCTTCATCCTAAACGGATCACTCCATACCAAACATCCTCTCAAAGAATGAAAAATATTATATATGTGGACCATTCTTAATAAGGTGCAAGATTAATGAGCGTCATCGAAACGTATTTGTGGAGCATGCGTTGGCCAAGATAGTAGATAATTACCTTTTCGCAAGAGTGGGTCTGCAAACCCACCATTAGTGGCACAGGTGAGACTGCAACTATCTTCATGCTTCATATTTAAGAATGATTTTGTGGGCACCCATTGATCAGACTGCAGATCAGCAATAAACTCGTGCATTATATCATCCTTGATTTCCGTATACCTTGCTAAGATGGATTTTTTCACAATCCGATAGACCAAACTTTCGCTTCTCGTACGATTCATCTTCTGCAACACTAAACATTTTAATACTTTATGCATAAAAGATGTCTTCATCTTCGTAGAAATGCTTTTGCTCTAATTAGTCCCATTAGAAAATATCTATCTAATTTATTTGACCTTATAGTTACACATCATTATCAAATTACGCTACAAGTATAGATAATTTTATAACCTAAAATATCATAGTTGCCGGCATACACTATTTACGCAAACATATATTTAAAAATCTTATAAGAACTAGAAGCATGTTTGACGGAGCCCAGACATTAGGTCGAAGAAATTCTATTTCAATTTTAATTATATTAAAAATAAAATATTTTAATATTTAAATTTTATTAAAATTTAATTTAATTTCGATCATAAGTTAAATATAATGAAGGATATAGCTTTTTTTTATTTTATTTTTATCTATTTCGATTCTGATTCTTACTGTGGCCGTGAATCACATGTGTCGTAGATGTCTCCTCTGTTTTAGCACTTATATGATCGAAACTATTTGACAGCCTCTCTCTCTCTCTCTCTGTCGCTCTCTCTCACTCACTCGTAACATCTCATCCTCATGAAATGCACATGGGGATCCAATAAGCCTTACTTAAAAGCTGGGATAAGTAGGATCTCAGGCTTGACGGTTGAAAGTTATTGTGAATTTACTATATTCCTCCTTGAGTTAAGACATGTAACAGTCATTTTGAAGGCCCGGAACGGTGGAAGTCTAATAAAAATTGAGTTGGACACGTGATGAAACCTTTCTTTGTCATAATTGCCAATGGCTTTACCAGTTGACACTCCCAAATAAGTTTTATTGAAATAAGATTACCAAACATATTCTAAGGGAAGCCAGGATGATGGTTGACCATGCAGCAAATCAAGATACGGTCCTAGTCGTATGTATGTTTTGGTGTTTACCTTTCCCTTCGGTCTTTAGCATCAAATATTGGTTAAGTTTTAACTCAATAACATCGACCGCGGGATGGGGACATTAATCAATTAATCACAAGAATTCTGACAAGATTGGAGATGGGAATCTTTGAAACGTGAATAAAAACGCAATATCATATTCTTCAAATGATAAAAGGTAATATTATATTCTTCAACAACCCCCACGTCTCTTATCATGACCAAGGGTGTGGGTGTTATCTTCTCACCTAATCCAAGGATAGGGACATTAATGATGTCAAATGAGAAGTACACAACAGTAAAATTATCTAACGTTTTTTAAGTCCACCTTCATATTTTATTAATTAGATAAACTATTATTTTTTCTTTTTTTGGGGGGTCAATGGAGAGAAACCATTGTTTTTTTTTTTTTTTTTGTTGGTAAAGAGAGAAACCATTGTTTAATATGTGCACATGCACATACTTTTGGGTTGTGTGCAAAAATAGTAAGGTTAATTTTTAGATGATCAAATTGAACGGAAAGTATTTTTACATAGAAGCCCTATCCATTCTGTGATATTAACATTTCAGCTCGGAAGCGTCGGCTGGAACTAGTTGAAATTACCACAAATACTTTCATTTCTAATACCCATAGAGTGTTGATATTATGAATAAGTTTCTAGCACAGTGGTATACAAAAACTTTGTGATGTTGTACTCATAATGCTAAAAAGAAACACCATAGACTTTCAAAGTTTGAGCCATGCATTAAAGGGAAAGAGTCACTGGAGGTAGAAAATTAACAAAAAAAAAAGAGTGGTCGTTATAGGATCATTGAGATGTTCTAGTTGTTGGGATATACCGACCGACTCCCGACGCCGACTCACCGACCGACCCGATCGACGCCGACTCACCGACCGACCCGATCGACGTCGGCCGATGCCGACTCACCGACCGACCCGACCGACGCCGGCCGATCCCGACTCAACGACTTATCGACACCGACGCCGACCCATCCTCGGGATTGTCTGACCATCGACAACCGACCCGACCGATGG
>KE504658.1:1556716-1591920 GCA_000441515.1 Elaeis oleifera
ATATATATATATATATATATATATTAAAATGAAGATTTCTCCGATGAGAAGCCTCCATTCGCCATGTGTCAAGAGAAAGAATACTCCATCCGCCACGTATCAAAAAATAAAAAAATATGATTTGAGTTGGGGGCGAATGGTTGTGAAGGGAAAAGCCCGAGCAAGAGCCAGACTCCGGCCCAGAGGGTAGCTCAAAGGTTGGGCCATGTAGAAGGTAGCCGGAAGGTTGGGCCATGTCGGGGTCCACAAACATTACATCGGCCAGGAGACAACGCCCAGTTTGAGCCCAACCCACAAACAGGTATACTTCTATCCCTCCACTAGCCCATTATCAGTAAAAGAGTGCGGAGCTGTGGTTTTTGAAAAGTAGTACTCTATTCTTATGGCACCATACCAGCAAAAATATTTCTACTCGACGAGGATACAATGTTAAAATGAAACTAACAATGTCATGCTAAAAATGAAAGTAAAGAGGAAGACACAATGGTTAAAAAATATTAAACGGAGGCTTCTCCGTTGAGAAGCCTCCATCCGTCACGTGTCAAAGAATACTCCATCTGCCACGTGTCGAAAAAATCAAAAATATGGTTGGGTTGGGGGCGAATGATTATGAAGGCCAAAGTCCGAGCAAGAGCCAGACTCGGGCCTAAAGAGCCAGACTCGGGCCTAAAGGGTAGCTTGAAGGTTGGGCCATGTAGAAGGTAGCTTGAAGGTTGGGCCATCTCCGGATCCAAGAACATTGCATCGGCTATTAGACGACGCCCAGTTGGAGCCCAGCCCACGAGCAGGTATACTTCTATCCTTCCACTAGCCCATTATTAGCAAAAGAGTGCGGAGATGTGGTTTTGAAAGTAGTACTCCATTCTTATGGCACTATACTAGCATAACATTTCCACTTGACGAGGATACAATGTTAAAACGAACTAACAATGCCATGCTAAAAAATGAAAGCAAAGAGGAGGACACAATGTTAAAAAAAAATGGATGTTATAAAGATGAAAGCAAGAAGAAAGTTTGTAGTACAATAACATATAAAAATTTACAGTATAATTATTTTAACACATATATATATATATAATAGATATAATAAAATATATAAATAAAATCAAATATTATTTAAAATAATCATATCCTATGCATCGTATAAGCTAGTTACTTATAAAATGGACTTGGGCTCGGCCCCGACCTATATTTTAAAAGGGCTGGCTCAGATCCAGATCAAGTCCGAGTCTAGCCCGGCCCTAAAGCCTTGATAGGCCCAAATTATAAATAATCTAGTCTATGCCGGCCCGACCCAGATAGGGTCCTAATCGAGCCCAGATTGTACTAACGGTCAAATTTGATCAAAATGACCAAATAACTCCCTAACAGCTATATAACGGCTAGTCTTAAGGTTGCGTTTAGTAGCTGACAATCTATTCAGATTGTTGGCAATTTAAAGGAGTTCCATCGGATTATTGTATTTGGTACATCCTTTGGATGGCAATCTTGATTGCCTTGGCAATCCAGATTACCTCCCAAAAAATAATATGGATTACCAAGGGAAGGTGTTTATCCAGATTACCAAATATTTGGTAATCTGACAATGAAATACCTGGACGAAACTATCCTCATCAAAAAAATAGACTAAATCTCTCTTTCCATCGCGTGAAGCCATCAGCGACACTATCGAGGAGGGAGATCAAGGAGCAGGCCCCGCCGACGCTAGCAACACTGCCAAGGAGGGAGATCAGGGCGGGCTTGGCATTGAAGGCGTTGCTCCGAAGGAGCTTCACGAGGCGGGGAGTAGGCGCTGGATGTGGCGGACGAGATCCGAGACAGGGGGGCTGCATCGACGGTGGCAGCAAGGCAGAGGACGGAGGAGATCTATGCGCAGTGGTCCTGCTCGTGGGGGAGAGCGTCAGCGAGGGGCAGAGAAGGATGACGTCGCTGCCTCATACCATGGTGCGGGAGGTGCGACGGGTGCGGTGCCGGAGGCGCGACGGGTAGGGGCTGAGGGGTTAGGGTGCGGGGGATCGATGGGATGGGTGAGGGCGGTAGCGCGGATGGATGAGGGCGGCAATGAAGGTGGCTGCGGGGGCACAGGATACAGGTTTGCTGAGAGGCCGAGGGTGGTGTGAGAGGATGAGAGGAGGCGCGGACGGCCGAGAGGCGGTACTGGAGGCACGGACGGTCGGGGTGTTGTGGGGGTCAGGATGCGTGGAGCAGTCGGAGGCCACCGAGGGAGGGGTGGGAGGGTGTGGCGTGCGGGGGAAGGAGAGGGTACGAGAAAAAAATAAAATAAAATAATAATAATTAATATTTAAAAATAATAAAAAAAATTAGATTTTTTTCATAATAATAATAGCCACCAAATCTTCTATTTGATAATAAATAATTTTATCATTAAAAAGATTAAATAAATAATTTAATTATTTTTAATTTAATATATCGAAAAAAAATTAATTGAGTATAAGTCATGGTATATATATTTTAATAAATTTGATTTAAAGATATTTTAGAAATTTGATTATACATTATCAGTAATCTGATTGTCATACTAAACATGTCAATCAAGATTCTTAGTAATTTTATTGTAACATTACCTGCATGTACCAAATATAGTAATCAACATTACTGATAATCCACATTACTGGTAATTTATATTACTAACAATCCAGATTGCCTGACGATGTACCAAATGCCACCTAAGGGTATTTGAATCCATATAGTCAAAACAATAATTTATATATTTATTTTTATTAAAGATAATAATTATCCCCTCCAATGACTGTGAACAACTAGTTTGCGAGGGCTTTTTGGTCTATATAATTAATTTTAACATCTATAAATAGCACATGTCATAACCATTTCATCACAACAAATTCTATTCAGTTCCTCATCTCTACTCTACTACATTCATATTTTCTACATCCTCCAATTTTCTTAGCTTTTATTTATAATAATTTTAATTTCATTTCAATTTCATATTCATATACTCCAATCACAAAATCTCTTTCATTTTCTATTATAGAAAAATAGCAAATGATTATCATCATATCGATTTAACACAAGAGGGATTCCATGAAGAGTCAATCTATATATTAAAGTAGTAATTATAATAAAATTCAATATATGATCAGGTGAATATCATGGCTCTACTTAGCGAAAAAAATCGACGGAATGCGATATTTTGGCTTGGTAAAAAAAATAAAAATAATATCCGAATCTTTCACCATGGCTCATGATATGCTAACCACATCAATGTCTACAATAGCATCGGAGTCTTATTTAGTATAGATAATAAGGTGTTTGATAGTAAGAAGAGTCGGATAAATGCCCAAACACTAGAGATATGCATATGAAAAGGATTGATTGGATGCCAAAGATAGATTGCAAGGCGGTCATGATACGGACAATTCATTGGATGAAGCTAATCAAGATACAACTTCATAATCGTGATACAATATAAACATAATATAATATAATAAATAGAACTACGTTGACTTGATCCTCCTTGAAAACAAAATTATAGAGGTACGTAGGCAATCCATTTAGGATGTGGTCAAAAAAACAAATCCCTACTTTGTATAATTTTTTAAATTATTTTTTATATCATATGTATTTGATGTAAATTGTGAATTTGTAATACATTGCTTTTTCATATATAAAATTGAGGTATTTCAATAGTAATATTGTATTTTACATTTAATTTCATGTTTAAAGATTTTATTAAAGTTTAGGGTCTACTTAATTAGTCACACAAACTTATTTAAACACAATCTCCAAATAAACAATAATAATAATAAATAAAAATTAAATGACAAAATACATATATAAATATCAATTTATAAGATTTTAATTATAAAATAAAATATTTTCATACTAAACTTATATTTGTATGATATCTTCAATTTCATTTGGAAAGACTAAAGTCTAATATCTACTTAACTTTTTTAGCAACAAATATCTACTTAACTCGTAAGGAGTGATATAAATTTAATTAGATAAAATATCTAATAAAAAAATAATAGTTTGAAAACATAAACAATGACTAAAATATAAAAATTTCCAAACATTAACATGTAAGCATTACTAATGTGTAAATTGTAATGCCTAATTGTTTAAACACAATAGATGAAAATGTCCAATCCCAAAAAAAAAAATCTAATTCTAAATAAAAATATATAAAATTTAAATATAAGTAATTACATAACATAAATCGTAAAAAAAAAAAATTGAAAAAGCTTAAAAACATCCTAAAAAATTTTAAAAAATTGAAAAAGGTATAAAAATCAGGATCAGTCTAAGATTTGGCCCAAACTCTGAATATAAGGGCCTAGAGCCAGATTTGGTTAGGGGTTTTGGAATATGGGCCAGGCTGGGCCCAGCTCAGATAAAAAAATAGACTCGGCTCAGCCCAGCCCGTTTAACTCACAGGCCTGGATCAGCCGGCCCGGGCTGGGCTGGGCGGCCCATGTTGATACCTTTAAGCATGATGGGTATATTCGATTAATATAATTATTACTTGCATAATTGATGGTTAAGTGCAATACTTTGGACTAGCCTCGTTACTATCAATTGTTCTATCACAAGCTGAAAACATGACATTATCAATTATATCATTATGGGCTAGAAACATTATATTATTAGTTGTCCAATCATAGAGGGAAACATGACTATGGTTAGTATAAAGTTAAAATAATTTAATATAATTAATATAAATTGCTAAAATAAATGGATGGTAAAGGTTCTAGATTAGCCACGTTGATATAGTTTGCTTGTCGAGGGCTAAAACATGATACTGTTGACTACTCTACCGTGGGTGAGAAATATGATATTATCAATTGTCCCATCACAAGCAAAAAATGTGATAGTGTCAATTGTCCTATTACAAACAAGAAATGCGACACTATCAATTGTTCCATTACGGGTGGAAAACATGATTTGATTTAATCTAAAGCTAAAAATAATTACTTATGGAGAGAATTATCATTTAGATTGTATGTTATATATTGAAGTATTGTAATTTGTTGAGTTCCAGATAACTAGCATATGTATTTCTCAATAATAATAATTTAATATTATTTCATTGTTTTTTTGTTGTCATACAATGCTTACTGCTTGCTGTTAGTTTTTTCATATTGGTTAGTGTATATGTACGGAGATTCTTACTTAATTATTAGCTTATATTACTTCCTTTCTTTATTTACAGAGATAAAAGATGCGTAGTATTCAATTGTGATCCAAAAAGATCATACTCAATGTAGATCATTTTGGCTATTATGAATAGGGTTGAATAAGATGAAGAATCCAACCTGAATTATACAAAGACATATGTCTTTCTAGAAGCTAGAGAGAAAAATTCAATCCAATTGTGTAAGGGTGGTGTATCTTTTTTTAAATTAATCAATGAAAAAAAAAAAGTTAAGTCTTTATTTTGAAAATCTCCTCTCTTCTTATATTTTTGGTGAGATTTTCGAGTTAAGCTCCGATTGGATGAAGTTGAAACTCGAGGTTTGTTGGTGGAAAGTGGAGACGATCCATAACATCTCTGGTATCATTGGATGTTGGGGGTATTGTAACTAGTTACTTCTATTTTCTAAAAATAACATATTATTTCATTTTATACTTGAAATAAAATTATATTGTTAATATTTTATCTATTTAGTAGATCTTGCATATTTCATATGGTTATACCCTATGAAATATGCTGCCATCTCACATGCCATCCCAAGTGGTGGTTTTAAGACATGACATTCCCAACTTGAAGAGAAGGAATGCCTGGAACCGTAAACTAAAAGGAGCATTGCTTCTTTCTCAAAAAAGTAAAAATGTTCTCCAAAAAGCATTCTTTTGATATTCAATAACCTCTTCTCACATGGGCGTGCCACCAATGACAAGAAAGCAGCTTCCACTGCTTCCATTACATTGATTTTCACGTGCTAGCAGTCATCATGAAACATCACTCATTGCTACGAAGCTAAAAGATCAGAAAAATGGCTTTGAAGACGCTGCTTTTTCAACAACCATGGCTAAACTTTCGGCATTCTGTAAAGCTTTAATGAAAGTTTGACGTCTTTTTGTGCTTTTTTTTTTGAGTTTGTTATGAATCATCATAGATTTTGAAGTATAATTTTGAAAACTGCGATGCAACTTTTTCCAGGTAGATTAGGTTGGTTATATCAAGGCATGACAGAAATATTTCCATTCATAGTAAGTTATTACATGGAATGCATGACTGATGACTTAGGCCAAAAATTGGTAAAATTAACTATAGTCATCTGGAAGGAAAATTCTAGTGGAAGGACTCCGTTTTGAGACTTGGAGCACTTATCTCTTAAGTATTATACTTCTTGTGAATTCTACTGTCATTCATCAAAGACAAAAGACAAAAAAAATGATAACGTGTGAATTTTAATGATCCATGGAATCACGGATGTCCCCATGAACTGAGATGCTGAATGTGACTTTTAGCCATGTGATCTCCATTTCTCACAAGGCCTTTTGTACAAATAGTTTATAGCAAACAGAGTGTGCAGCATATATAGCCGTTTACAGTTTGCTGTCTATTTAGAGTTGCAAACATGCGGCCTTCATTTCTCGCATGAGTAGATATGATACGGCACACCATCTCAAGTAAGGGTAGTAATGTTCCAATCATAGTGATGGGTTAAGTGAAGAAGGGATACCATACATGTTGTCTTTTTGCATTGGTCATAAGCTTGGAAATGTCCTAAGACTCATATGGATGTGTACGTAATTTTATATTAATTATAAATTAGATGGATTTTGAATATTATATAGTGATAAAAATCTAGAAATATATCCGGCTAATTATTTGGATGAAATCCGGTAATATTAGAACACGAGTTGCTATTTATTGAATAACAAGGATGCAAATATACACACCTTTTAGGTAGAAGTGGATCAACAGCTTGCAACTTGATGGTTATGAAAGTTCGTGACGTGCTTTTTAGATGGTGTTGCTGTTGAAATCTGAGAGAGGTTGATATCAATTGAGAAGTTGGTGGTCGAGGTGAGGAACTCTTTGGATAGCTAGGGTTAGTCTTACAAACAGAAGTCGCTGATTAGAAGTATTTTCGATGGAGAAGTATAAGTACTTCGAAACTCTCCAGATGATTGATAGGATTGG
Source organism: Elaeis oleifera (assembly GCA_000441515.1). NCBI lineage: Eukaryota > Viridiplantae > Streptophyta > Magnoliopsida > Arecales > Arecaceae > Elaeis > Elaeis oleifera. Next base: position 1,563,852 of record KE504658.1, read on the forward strand.
TGGTATTGTCATAAAGTTTCAGCTATAGCATTTTGAACCAGGGTGGAACCAGCTCGTCCATGATCTTCCGATAAATGGTGGTTCAACATTAAAATCAGGTTCGTCATTGTTAAGCTAAGTCTGGCCTTGCAATGCCTCGATTAGTTGGTACATTTTTGAAGTTTTCAATCTATCTCATCGTCTCAAATTGTTTGGCTGTTCGAATGCCAAGGTGAGGAGTGTCCCGGGATCGAATCCTTCCTAGACCTCGGGGTCAGAGAGTGTTTGCGGTGATCATGAGGTGGGCTCTCAGGGTGGCTATATTGGATGTCCTACCCCTGTCATAGGCTGCGAAGAGGAGATTGCTGATCCAGGGGCTGGTTCAAACCTTGCTGTAGTACACTAGGAGGCGGCTAAGTGGGTTCTATCTGCTGCATCCCTTGCACTATGACGGTCAAGGTCTGCACTTATTGGACAAGCGTATTGAATTTTCTTAAGTTACCATTGGTGCTTGTGGGGGTGGAGGCGGCACTTCGATGGTATCGGATGTCATGGGTTCTAGCAAGGCATCATTGGGCCGATGTGAAGCATTTGAGGCGCTTCTTCTTGATCTCATGATGATCGAAGTAGATCTCCCCCTCCAAAGATGGGCTATAGTAAGGTCCTTTCTTTGTCACCAATCTATTAATTTTGAAATTTGAACTGAAGTTGAGGTTGGTTGGGAAGCTGGTGGCTAAGATGAGGAACTCCTTAAACAACTAGGATTGGTCCTGCAAACATAAATCTCTGACTAGAAGTATTTCTAATAGGGACCCTCTGACGCTCAAATCAATGGACTATCATAGGACAGAGGAAGAGAGAGAAAGAAAGAATTATTGACAAAACTTAAGACTTACATGGAATCCCTTGCTCCCTCCTATTTGTAGAGTAGTGGCCTCTCTTGCGGAGGAGGCGGCCACTATCGGAAGAATTGCACAAATTACAGGCGGATATTGCATTCCGCGTCTTAACGTATAGGGGCTAGCTATTGCCTTGCTGTTGTATTGGTCCTTCTGTTTGGGGTTATGGATATTTACCTGGCTTATCGTGTCGGGAGATACAATTATCTTCCAAAATCAGCAACTTTCAATTTAGTCTGGGCTCCTCCTCGATGTTGGCCGAGAAGGCCAGACTGGCTGAGGAGGCCTAGCTAGTTGAGGACGTCAGCTCGACCTTGACTGAGGAGGTCAGGCCGGCCAAGGACGTCAGGTCGATTTGGGTTGAGGCCATGCATAAGCGTGCCCAAGATATGAGCTGAGAACCTCTAAGCCGAGATCAAGATAATGCAGCCATATAAGATGGAAAAGTTACTAAACTTTTATTTTTTTATTAACTATAATTTTCTTGATGATTTTCTTAATATCCATTTCCATCGAAAAGAATCAGAGATACATTTCGTCATAATGGCTGAGGATGACTAAATTCCTATTTAGCAATATTGTAATTTTTGTGTTATTTTTTTAAAAATTATAAAAATTGAGACAAAAAAATATTTTATGACTATATTTTAGTTTTAATATTTTTTTTGAAAACTCTTTCTTAGATCCTATATTTGTGAAAGCTGGAAAAATTGATTTCTAGAATTTTTGAAACTAAAATTATTTGTGATCGCCACCAATTGCCATCTTTATTCCTGTCATTGCCACCATCCTTACTACTAGCTATAGTTATTGTTACCATGGATTGTCAATACTGTCACCGATAACTCGCTATAGATTGCTTTCGTTAGTCAAAATCATACCATTTTCACCATTACTGGCATCATTATTGTTATCGTCACCACCACCGCTACCACCATCATATTAATTAGCTACTACTAACTAGACTATGCCTTGATTGAAAGTGGCATTGAATACTATCCAAATTATCTTAAACAATAATAAATATATTGTATTGAAGCATCATATTTCCATTAGTACACATGGTAGGCCTTTGCTCATGTTATATTAGTATGGAAGTTACCACTACCATAACATATTATTTGCAACTCGTTACCCATTATAGTGACACGCGAACCAGGTTTCTTTCTAAGATGAGAGCATTGAGGTGTGTTTCTCTTGACTATTATATGGGCCAAACGCATTCTCATTTTCCTTAAATTATTGATTTTTGAGTGCATATTGAGCATGCAAATTGAAAATCATTCCCCCCTTTGCACTCAAATCACCGCTGTAAAGCTAAAATTTCTACACCAGCTTCCTAAAATTAGCTTTTAAAACTATTATAGGTTTGATAACATAAAAGCAAAATTTAGGACTGACAAAATATGATCCGACCTACCAACCCGATCCGTGTTCGACCCACCATAACAGATTTGGATTTAGATTAAACGGATTCGGATGATAAACGGATCGACTCGTTTTACCAGTTTAATAATTGGATCAGATATGGATTTTAGATATCTGACCCGTTTAACCTGTTTAATATTTAGGTTGGGTTGAGTCAGATAACCCATTTAACTTGTTTAACTTATTTCTGACCCATTTAATCATTTAATCTGTTTAATCTGTTTGACCCATTTAAGATTCGTTTAACCTGTTTAACCCATTTAAGACTCGTTTAACCTGTTTAAAACCTGTTTAATCTGTTTCTGACCCATTTAATTTGATCTGTTTAACATGTTTAATCCGTTTAATCTGTTTAATCTATTTAATCTAATTTAACGTATTTAATAAATGGGTTAAACGGATTGGATCGGATTACCTGTTTAATAAACAGATCGGGTTCAGATTTGAATTTTTGATCCGTTTAATAAACAGATCAGGTTTGGATTGATCATTTTCTGATCCGATCAGTTTATGACGGATCCGATCCGTTTGCCACCTCTAGCAAAATCACACCTTTCTGAGCATTTTAAATCTACATACTACTAACCATTGTAGAATTGTTTGATCATAGTATTGTTAACTATGATCCATCTTTTATATCGAATTATAGCGGCTAAATCAAGGTGTAATCCAAGTTGTGATCGATTACATGGCTAAGAAAGAAGATATAATGGGTGCCATCGGAGATTGACATTTAGAGTGAAAGGAAATTATAATTAGATCCCATGTGGGACGTAGATGAGAGAAAAGAGTACTTACCCATCAACTTTCACATCTCTTATAATTCCAATATTCCATCATCTCTACATACATGTACACAAAACAATTGATAATAACCAATCTTGGATGATCTAAGGGATCGGGGACACCTACGAATTGAGATATCCTTACCATGTGACCTGCATTTTCACATGCACAATTGCGATATCACATATCATAACAGAGTAGTTGTTGCAAAATAGCTGCGAATAGCATGGTAGTGTATTGAAGCTAGAGATTTGAGATCTTCATTCCTAACATGTGTAATTTTAACTCCACACGCATTACCAAATAGGGTTGCAACAAATTCCCCATGGTCATATTTTCCCATCAATGTTGCTTGTATAAATAGAATCGTGCACACATGCATGGTGTCTCCTTTGTGGGTCCCATGCTTAGATTTTGCTTTGATATTGGAGCATGGGCTTGATACATCCCCTTCCAAACATTAGGGATCCATCCACTCCATCATACCCATAACCCATCCGTATAACACATACAAGCAGAGCCCATAAATATAACTTTTCTGATAATCAAGCCATTTGGACGGCTGTGATGTACCCATCGGATTCCATGCCCTTCGTTACAAAACACCACTCCAGCAGGGCGGCGACCGGTTGTAGATAAGATGGCGGTGCGCATAGGCCACGTACCCACCACGTGTGGGTCCCGCCGCCCGACTCCTGAGACTAAAGCACTGCCACACGCCCAAGCGAAGCATCGCGAGACCGACAAACCCATCCCAGATGTCCGCCTAGAAACTTTTATCCGCGATCGTAAGATGTTTTCCATCCTACACGTTTATTCTCCATTCGGACGGTGAAGATGGTCCCGGGCTTTAACAATAATTTTATGTTGTTATATTAATAGATCCACGGAACTGTTATCGACCACAATAACAAGATCTATTTGCCCTGATATATACGGGTAATGTCCATCATAGCCAAGATTGTAAAAATATTATAGTAGAATATAATGAAATGAAAATAATTATTTTCAAGCCAATATTTATACATTAAAAAAAATCAATTTTAAATTATAAAATTTTAAATTTAAGTTTGAATCACAATATCATTAAAATACTAACTTGTCACTTACGAGGGATATTATATTTTTCATGTTATTACATAATAAAAAAAAAACGAAAAGTCATTCTTTTAAGACCTTTGACGGATTAAAATTAGTGGTTGATCATTTTCCGCATAAAAATTTTATGCTAGCGCTCGTGAATTGGAAGTGGATGACAGGCAGCCCAAGTTCCTGTGGATCTGGCCGCGCCACCTCGTCTCCCTTCGCTATCGAAAAGTTCGCACCTGGCCTCCGAGAACGCCACTAAATACTCGCCACTTGGCACCAACTCCAGCGCTGCGCCCTTCTCTTCCCCTTCGCGCACTTCCAGCCTCAAGTTTATAAAGCCCCAGCCTCCTTTCCCTATTTTATTCTTTTTCTTTATTTGTCCCCGGACACCCACAAGAAAATGTAGTGGCTGAGATTTCTCCTGGGCTTCCCTCCAGTGAGAGCGAGAGAGAGAGAAAACAAGCGAAGCCGAGACGCGGGCTTCAGTCCGTCCTCCTCTCCTACCTCCTCCGAGAAGTTTCCGCAAGACGCCATTGCCGCCGACCTCGAGCTCTCTTTACTTTGCGCATCGATAGATTCGATCGCTGGCTGGTTGAAGATGCGAGACGGGTAGTGGGCGGAGGAAAAGGGATGAGATGCGGGCGTTCTTGATGCGCCCATGCGCCATGGCGGTCGCCTGAGGTGAGCTCCTCGCCTAGGGTTTGGTTTTTCGTGATTCTTGGTTATGCCTGCTGATTTCGTGTTTTTTGATCTGTTCTTGGACCGTGGCGGCTGGATTCATTCGGTTGGGTGAGGAATTTGATGGTAGTGGTTTGGGTTAATTTTGGATGGGTTCTTGAATTTGTTTTGTGTTCTTGAATGGAGTAGATTTTGATGCGTTATGAGGTACTATTTCCGGCAAATGGAGCGACTGGTTGGAGATATGGACGGAGGATCGCTGCTGTTTGTGGATGATTTGAACTCGAAGTGATCTGTGGTTGTTTTCTTCTGTTTGCTCTGCTGAAATTTGGAGTTTGGAAATGGAAGAGGATTCCTTAGGGGAAGAGTTGGTTGTAAAGGTGAGTTTATGGTTGGATTTAGTTATGCGTGAAGATTTTTTATTTTATTTTTTTGCCATGCTATTGTTTAGTTTCGGATGCTGAAAGGGATTTGCGATTATATGACTTTATGCATGTGAATGGGAATGTAGACTAGGAAGCCTTACACGATCACGAAGCAGCGAGAGAGGTGGACAGAGGAGGAGCATAACAGGTTCCTGGAAGCTCTGAAACTGTATGGGAGAGCTTGGCAGCGTATCGAAGGTTATAAATCCAGTCCATGTTGCTCACACTCATCCTAAATTGTATATATGTATGTATATATAGAACGTGCATGTACGGTCCCGAACTGCCCAGTTCGGAGTGTATCGAGCCATGCCTGCGGTAGATCGGGATGGTTCCGGCATTCAAAATGAGAAACCAGCGAAAGAGGGGGAGGGGAGGAGGAAAGAGGAAAAGAGAGAGGGGGGAGGCCGCGAAGGCCACCAGAGGGTTAGAGGAGGCGCTTGCCGACTTCACTTAAAAATTGCAAAATAAAGAGAAGGGAGGGGGAGGGGTCGATGGACCCTTGTTTGCCCTATTCGACCGTCCGGAGGGCACAGTGTCTCCTTTGGCCCTCCGACGACCTTTGCGGCCCTCCATCCCTCTCCATCTCTCTTTTCCTCTCTCACATTCTTCCTCTTTCCCACCCTCTCTGTTGTGTTGGCCCGCGCTCCGTCGGCCTCCCCTGTCCTTCACCATCTCTCTCCCTTCCTTTGTCCCTCTCAATCTCCTCCCCCCTGGTCTCTATGTTCCTCTCTTCCTCTCCATTGCCCTTTCTGCCATCTTGGTACGGGCTTGGCACTGAACGGCACGGGGCATACCGAATAGTGCCACCAGTTGACCAGTTCGGCCCTCAGTATATGTATATGTATGTATACATACATACATACATATGTATGTATACATACATACATACATATGTATCTATGTATATATATGTATGTATGTATGTGTTTGTGTGCGTGTATATATGTATGTATGCATGTATGTATATGTATATATATATACGTATAGATATATATACATATACATGCATGCATGCATACATACATATACATATTTCTATATGTGTGTGTGTGTGTGTGTATAATTGAGTACTTTATATTCTGTAACATGAATTTAGATGTGTTGAATTTGCTATATAAGAAATATAATATGCACGGAGTTTTAGTTTTCAGAAGCATGCTTTTCACCCTTTTGTCTTTGTGTCACAGAGCATATAGGAACAAAGACAGCGGTGCAGATTAGGAGCCATGCACAAAATTCTTCACAAAGGTCCAGTGCCCTTTTATCACTTACAAGATTCTTGGTCATCATTGATGGAACAACTGACTAGACGATTTTTTTTTTTTGACCTTAATTAGTTTGTAAACCATGTTTTATGTAACGAGTCAGCCTAAAGATCGTTCTCTTAACTTGCAAGCTGATAATAGATAAATAACTCAAGAACTTGCATTTTTAAATTCATGTATTTTGCTGCTGCATATGTTGTTTTGATTTCATGATCACTTACGATGTATCTTTCAGGAATATTCTAGTTTTTGGATTTTGTTCACGAACAAGTGAGATGAATCATGACACAAGAGGTTAAGCTGGCATAATTGTCTGGATTCTTTTTCCGGATAATGCAGTATGCAGTCATCTTCTCATGAAGCATAGCTTATCATTTTGTGTTGCATCTCATTATCATCCTATCAGATGTTGAAAATATAATGAAAGATTCATGCTTGCTATGGTGATGAATGAGCAGTCACAAACTATGCATGTTAATCTTTTTTTGTTAGCAGGTGTCAATGTAAAAATTTGAAACACATATACATTAGTATTGAAACAAGAACATAGATGGTCCATAATGAAATATCTATGGACTATCACTTTCTAAGTGTCCATTCTAAGACTCCCCGAAGCAATAGAAGGACACATTCCTTATGGATGTCGGCACTGTGAAGCAATGTGTTCTTTGGGCTAGGCTATCCTCTAATCTACAGTTTTCTTGTCCTCCTTTTTAAGTATCCTCTTTGAAAAACCCTTAACTTGATATGACTGTAATAAGAAACTTAACTAATAGTATGATATACATTTACAAGATATCACCAAAAAAAATTTGCAACTAAAGAATGTTTTTGTCTTGCATTGTATTGCCCTTTCTATGTTGTTTTCCTCTTTCCACTATCTTTTGTGTTATACTTATTTGTCATTTTTGTTGAAAAGTGTTACTTTCAAGGTATGTGGTACCAGTATCGACACCCATCTGATTGACTGACGGTACAGTATGGTATGGTACGGTAAGCTGTCGTTCCGTTTCGATACGTGCCAACAAAGGGAGAGCTGGCAAGGGTGGAGAGGGAGAAGGAGAGAGGAAAGGAGGGATAGAGGGAGGGAGGAGAGAGAGGGAGAGGGAGGGGAGGGCTGAAAGAGGGTTTCCACCCTTAGTTCCTTATTTCGAATGACACAGGGGCCTGAGGGGCCTTGTTTTATTTTGTGGTTTTTAAGTGAAGTCAGGCCCTCTCCCTCACGAGTTTCTTGAATTGAGGGGTGAAACTGTGTTGGTCCACCCCCAGTACAGCTCGGTATGCCTTGTTCCAGATAGTTTGGGGCGGTACAGCATTTTATGTTTATTTTACTAGATAAACTTTCCACTCATTGTATTTTGATTGTGAGATATAATATTTACCTAAAAATATATCTTATAATTAATGCAAGTTAGCTTAATGTAACTAAGCCTTGATCCTAAACTAGTTGTGGTTGGCTACATGAATCCTTTCCTCCATTCCACTCTATTTAGGGTCATACTTTCTGAAAGATATTGTCATATCAGATCTTTCCTTACTACTTTATCCCATATGATTTTGGTTTACATGCGTCTCTCTTTCTTTCTTACTGGTGCATCTTCTAGCCTATATTGTATATGTCCAAACCATCAAAGTCGTAACTCTCGTAATTTGTCCTGAATTGATGTTATTTCTACATTTTTATAAATGACTTCTTTCTTTATCTTTTCTAGTATTACCAAATATCTATCTCAACATTCTCATTTCAGTTGCACTTATCTTGTGCATATATTGTTTTTTAGCTGTCCAACATTTTATACCATAAAGCCTAGCTAATTGTATGGTTGTCCTATAAATTTTATGGTTGTCCTATAAAAGTTTTCTATCAACTAGGCATGTATTCGACCATCATATAATGTCCCAGTTGCACTTCTCCATTTTAACTACCTTACTTTAATCCCATGGATAACATCTTCGTCAATCTCCCTTTCCTTATGAATAATCAATCCTAAATACCAAAAATGATCACTCCTAGAACCTTCATGATCCTCAATTTTCTCTCAATTTACATCTTTATTTCTAATTTATTGAAGCTACATTCCATATATACCATTTTGGTCCTACTTAACCTAAAACCTTCACATTCTAATGCACTCCTATATAATTCCTATTATGATTAACTCTATTTTATTTTCATTAATAAAACTATATCATTTGCAAATAGGTGTACCAAAAATTTCATCTTGAATATGCCTAGTAAGCTCATTCATAACTAGTGCAAAAAGATAAGGATTTAGAGCAAATCCTTTGTATAAATTTATTATGATTGGAGACTCACTAGTATTACCACCAGCAGTTCTCATGCTAGTGACTGCTTTATTAAACATGTCCTTAATTACGTTAATATAACTAATGGAAACTTCTTTGTTTTCTAACATGCAAAAATCCTCTTGAAGCCAAACCCCATTCTTTGCTTCATTGACATCTCTAGGCTTCCATCCCATCTCATCTTAGAATAGGTTCATTGTAGTCCTTTCTTGCCGACAATCAAAGAAATATGATCAATCTTTTCATTCTCAAGATTGCAAACAAGAGATAAATGATCAGAGTATAGGTTGCAATGTTTCACCACAATATCAACTTCCATGTACAGGTTTTAACTTGGGGGGTTGCCTTAACTCACTATTATAGGTTGAATACATTTTGTGGGATATTAATTTTTTGCCAAAGAAGGTGATGAGTTTGCCTTCTTAGTTAAGCATCACATGACCCTTCATTTGAAGTGTCATAGTCCACTTCAGATACTGCCAAGTTTGGAAGTAAGAGTAGTAACCTTTGAACTTCTCATTTACTTCTTGATGAGTCCAAAGCTCTTTAGTACCTTGTCCTTGTAGTTGAAGATATCCACTTTCAGATATTTAGTGGTTAGGGTGATATCAGAACTAAACCCTTGGATGAAGTGGTGGTAAAGGTGGAAAGCTATGCATATACTATTATGAGAAAATTTGATGAGGCACTTAAGATGAAAATTTCATTTTCCCATCCATGATGGGTATGATTTATAGGTAGTATGAGTTTCCAGACATTGGGAAGATATAGAACTTTGATAAGAATGTGGTAAGAAACTTGGTTGCTGGAGACAAAATAGAGGTCTTGTTCCTTCTTTTATAAACTGGTCACAACTTGGGTTGAGTTTGGGTAACTCATTCATATAGTTGACAATTGTGTGTGGTGATTTCTTAAAATAGTGGAACCTTCCTCGGATAAACATAAGCAGGATAGAGTAATTGGAAGAGGTGGTATAAAGACTAGAGACATGTTGTGTGAGGGTGAAAATAAGAAGGTTATAAAAGGAATGCCCCCATGCCCCCTTTTACATTTTTTTTTCCACACTAAACACAACAATCCCCATGTCTTTTGGAATAATCAACTTGTATGCATTTGCATCAATCTTTTGCTGATCTAAACATTTACCAATATTTTCCATCTCTGCTGATTCATTTATTTTACTTGGACACTTTGTGCATCCAACTTCAAAATTCATGTTGGATATGTCTTTAGTTGGACACATAACCAAAGTAACCAAACACTTGGATACTTATGAAGTTCTTTGTAGCTACTTTTAAAGATTGGAAGAGGTTTGAACTCTTCTGACCATGAGCTATCTTATTTTGATGTTAGATGGTGAGTATTTGTTCTTTTTAGAGATTGGTCAAGGATGTAGGTCTTGAAAAAAACTTTGCAGTTTGCACGGTATTATTTTCTTATATTCTTATGTTAGTTGGGATGTTTGGATGAGAAACAATTTTATTGAAAGATCTTAATGGAGAATATTTTGGTATTTTTAATGTTTAAACAAACAATTTCCACATGTATAAATATACAATTTAGTTAAGATTATATTTTATCCTATATGTCCTGTATTTCCCTTTCCCTTTGCCGAGTCAAACACTTGATATGTGGTCTGAATTAATTCTTGTATTTGTGTTCATGCAACACTGCTTATTTCATGGTACATATTCCTCATCACTGATGCTTCTCCCCATTGACAAACAGAAACACAATGTACAAAATCTCCATGGAGTTCACAATCTTTTAAACCTTATCATATAATTTGTTGTTGAAAAGAAGTTCTTCAACCTGACTCCTTCCTTTCGAGATGTTCTTCCTACAACTGAAAATTAAAAGCACCTGGTCGAACTAGGCTTCGACTTCTACCCTGGGTTTGTTAGCACACCAACGGAAGAACCCATGATCAAGTCGTAACAACTTCAAGATGCTTTGTTCCATAATAAGATGCCTTAAGATGAACATTATGATGATTTCCTGATCTTAACAACTTTGTTTTCTCTATATCCAAGATCAAGTCTATTCAATGTGCCACTTATATGGTCCGATCTGATGCTTATTTCTGTTTATCAATTTCTCCTAAACATAGTTGTTGCTCTTGTTCAATACCACCTTGAGAACATACTAACCATTGATCCCCTCTACAGCTCCAATTAATGAATGTACAATGGTTCATACTATACCTTGTTGGATCAATAGATTAATGAATGATAATTTTCTTATTAGAGTACACAAGGAAGTTGATAGTATGAACTCTATCAGCCTGGTCCAAGCATCTCATGATTGTCACACCATTTAGGTTCCACTGCTTTGTGGAGGAGGAATTGTTTGGCCCTATTCCTTCAACCACCTTAACAAGATAGGTGCTAGCAATCTCATAAAGAGTGGTAGATCGATTCCTATGAGTCTAGGATTTGCCATCATTCACTGAGGGATATGATTGAAGTGAAAGTTCAAAAAAAGTGCAACGATAAATCACCAATAATATAAAACTTGTTTATGAAAGCATCTCCTATAATTAATGAACTCAGGCAATGGTCAGCTTTGGCCTTAACCTTTATCACTAGTTGACCATAATATAATGTTCTGACATAGTGTAACCTTAAATTTACGTATTTTAGATATCCACCTTGCCTTGTTCAAGGACTCAAAGCTTAGGGTGGCAAAAATTGAGCCGATTTGGGAGCCCAACTCTTAGAGCCAAACTCTATCTAATTTGTGTGGCGTTTAGTTTGTCTTAGGGTTAGGTATGGGTTAAATGTTTTGAGCCGTTTAAATGAGTTAGGTATGGGTTGGAGCTTTGGCCCAACTTGGATCATGAGGTGTAGTTCTATTTGGATTAAACAATTTATGCTGGGATGCTATCATCGTGGATAAGGATTTTTGAATGGTTGGTCTTTTCTTAATACTAGTTGTTTAAATAATTTTGGAATCACCCTATAAAAATTGTAAGGATCAAAGTTTGTTATCTCGGTATCAGAACCCGTATCGATACTATCCTATTACTGTGTTAGTAAGCTTATGCCTAGTACAGGGGCTAGTTTGATGTATCGACACTCCGTATGCCCCCTGTACCACATATCGGTTCGGTATCAGTACAATACGGTATGGTCGGTATGCACCTGATTGACTAAGGATTGCATGCGATAGGTCTGGTTAGGTCTATTAGGGATTCTCCGTTGGATATGGCTGAAGAGGTGTTGACCCGATGTCATGTTGGGTTGGGTATCATTCAAGGATTTGTATGTTGGTGCCCTTACTTTATCCAACTTAAACTCTATCTGGCCCGATCAATTGCCAACCTTACGCAAAGTCTAATTTACTTGGTTTCCTTGTTTATCATTTTAAAGGTCAGCTTGCCTATTTGTTGACTGAAATATAGATCATGATTTAATATCCATAATTTTAGGACTTTTGAGGTCAATTTGGCCAATTTAGGAATCTAGAAGGCCCATCATTCCACCTTATCTGGTTTTCTCTTTTTCAACATGGTAATGAACAACATCAACGATAGTTTTCCTCTTTCTAGTGGCATAAATAGGCAATATTGATCAAGGGATCGATTGAGGAGTTCATGACATGGGATTGGTCATCTTTCCTCACCTTTCTAGTGATCACAATGTACAATAGCCATCAAGCAATGAGAGATCATGAGATATCAGTCTGATTGTGTTGTATATCCGAGGGACTAAACTTGTTTTTGTGCATTTAATTGATCCACCATGGTTGAACAATCATCAAACATTGACAATTTGAAAGGTTATCAGGATTGACAACTTATTTGAGTTTAGATTTGTGGATTTTAGATCAACTTGCTTGCAAAGTCTAGTAGGTAACATGTCATATGGGTTGGCCCACTTGAGTTTTAAGAGACTGATCTTGTGATCTCGTATGTTCAGTCAGTCAGTTACATAAACTAAGACTACTCGAACATCCACTATGAGTTGTGTAAGTGTTTTGCTTACTGATGGTGGAACCTTTTTGGTCTACATAACTTATCGCCTTGGTGTCATTATTATCTACTTGCACTTTTTTCATCCTAACATAACTATAGTGTTTATGTAGTTAGCTAGTTTGCTTGTGACATAGGCTATCTGTGTTGCAATTCTCCACATTGCAATTCTTAGGGCAGAATCACCATGCTCCAACTCTTACCCTTTTCTCTGTTTTAGCTTTTGTTTCTACTAAGACATCAATTTATGTGATAGGTTGCCAATCTGTGACTAGCAATTATTTCTTGTCAAACTTCTCATTTTCCGTGAGTCAAAACATGCATGACAAATTTTCATTCCAATCTCCAAGCATCTTAGCTACCTGATGTTCTTTTAATGTATTTCCCTGATTGTTGTGATAACCAAGGTTTCTTGGGTTGGTGGCATGTACATGTTGTGCCATTTTGATGATGCTGACTGAATGTGGATGTTGCCTTTAAGCCGGCAAGGTTCTACCTGCTAACGTCAGCCAACATTTAGAACCTTGGGCATAATACAAGTGCTATTCTAGTGATTGACTACTCGATATGGAGCATACTGAGGTTAACAAGGTTAACTATAAATTCACCTGCCATCACCATCATACTTGAACACCTATGCTTAGTCCATATTTATTCAATGTACTAACAAATATGTAATGAAGTCAACCATTACTACAATACTCTTATTCCTGGATAACCAGTGTGTATGATGTACTATGAGTTAATGAGATGCTTTATAGTTTATACACATTATACAAGTCATAATCATAACCATTAAGCCCTGACCAAGCTACTTGAGATTTGCTTTGTGAGCTCTCATTCACTAAACATGCCTATTTAAGCAATTTTATCTTATTTAAAACTTCTTTATGTCCTTACAGGAAGGGAATGCCTCCGCATCTTCAAATTTTGAATTTTGGATCTATTTCATAGCTTCGGACACATTTTAGAATTAGTTGTCTACTTGATGCCAGCCAGTCCACCTTTTCTATTTGGGATTGGAATCAGCAAGAATGTTGTTATACGCATGCAAGTACTTATATATAGATGTGTGTATAGATGTATACTAGTATTTACACATATATGCATATAAATATGTGATTACATAGTATGTATATATATAAACCAAGGATCAAGCTGCAATTGGACTATATTGTATTTATATTGTGCGTTGTGCCGACAGGTTATCGTCTGAGTATAAGGGGCATGCCCCTCAATACCATTCGAGCCAACAAATATGGCTGCACATTTATATATAATGACGGTATGGGCTACCTTACTTTATGTTTTAAACCCTTGTCTAATCATCCGATATAACATTTTCACCATTTAAGATGGTTTGGAACTCTTCCCTTCTGAATATTTTCCATTTTGTTGAGGATTGGAAGCCCTGATCTATAGATTGCATCAATTAAACAATTGAAATGATGGACTGGGATTGAAATCATAATAAACCATAGTATACAGGCTTTACACTATGCCAACAACATTTATTAAACATTTGTAATACATTTTAATTTGTAATTGTAGTTCTATTCCCTTTTGTAAATTTTGAGCTTATTCATCTTAACGAATTTTGTATGATATATTTGTTAATTTATGCAAGACACTCATTAAACCACAATGTATATTGATAATTAGGATGATTCATGACACTGGATTTTCATTTGTTTAAAAATTATTTATTTTAAGCAAACAGAATTACAGACTAGCACAAATGGTCAAGGTTAGTGTATTTGTATAACAATTGAATATTGTATAATATCTTAGCTTTTAATTTATGAATTTTTTTACTGACTTATGTTCTTTGTGTGTCAATGCATGCCAAGTGTCACACAATGTGCATATCATGCCAACCATGGGCTAACCAAATATGGGTGCAACACTTGAAACCGTGGTTTCAAGTGCCAATGGTGCTGGTTTGTACGGACAGGCACGAACTTATTAAGTCCTTCACTCTTCAATTAAAAACTTATAGATCCTTTTTTATATTTCATTGTTTTGGCACAGTAGGACACAAGTGTTGGCCTGGCTTGAAACATGCGATGCTGGCTATTAGCTAGCATGCCCCCATGCCTATGGCACGTAAACCTTGTTTAATACTTAAATCTTTACATAGGTATGACAGACATTTTCATGATTTACATACATATGTTTCTTACTTATATCTATATCAACTATTGCCCTATATGGAATACATCATATGGTTTATACTCTCCTTTGCAAACTCTTCTTTAAATGTTGAAATAATTAAAGATCCTTGAATTTCTTTATATTATTAATTAACCTTGAGCATAATTAATTGGAGATGAAAGTGATTATGATTTTAAAACAATAGTTATTATAAAACAATAATAGGAGAGTAAATTGATCGGTGTCATTTATATCAATCAAAAAACATTAAAGTTATTTTACTTGTCAATTTATGTTAAGATCAGCATAATATTATGAAAAACATGTTTATCATAGCGATATATATATGATGTATCTCTTTATCCTTGGCCAACTTCATTTGTGTAATGTTTTTTGAATGAATACAAAGACATTATTTTGATATACAAGACATTTGAAATTTTCTTAGCTGATGCTAGTGATTTCATTTTGATGATGTGACTTTCCTATGTACCACTATAAACTGCTAAATAACACTTGTGCATCATACTTGGCATGAACTTAGAAATATTTTGTAGCAATTTACTCTTTGAGCCATAGATTTCTTTTGTATTTTTTTGTGTCATTATTGTTGTGATGATAACATGTAGATTGATTTAGTGATACCTGGTGCTAGGTGGGTTGCATACTTTCGGCTATAGTTTTCCAATGGACATTTCATTTTGGGTTCTTTGGTTGGTTGGGATATGTCAAATTATGGAGTAATTTGATGATTCTTAGGAAATTATTATTTGAAAATGATTAAGGAAATAATTTTATCATGTTTGGTTAGTGGAAAAATTACTTTGGAAAATGGTATCAGCAAAAGATTACAATGTTTGGTTAGAGGTAGGGGTGAAAGTGGATTAGATAATATCCATTCAGATCCATTTTCATATTCAGATAAAAATTCGAGCATTCGACTAATATCCATGTTTGTATCTATGTCCGTCAAAAAAAACGGATATGGATATGGATAGATAATATATTAGATTCTATTTGTAACCCTATTTAATTTTATATAGCACTCATGAAATTTTAAGAAATAAATGACTATATTAACATACTATTAATTTGATTTATCATCCACTTAGTAATATCTTTGATTATGTGTTCATAAGGTTTAATTATCCAAATTATATCCGAATTTATATCCATTCTAACTTGATTTATCATCCATTTAGTAATATTTTTGATTCTGTGGTCATAAAATTAAATTATCTGAATTATATCCATATTTATATCCATGCTTTTAGTATCTAATATGTATCCATATCCATTTAAAACAAATATGGATATGAATTATTGCATCTGACTAACATCTATATCCATATCCGTATTTGTCAAATAAATAAAATAGATATGGATACACTAGTATCTGATCGTATTTGATCTAATTTTAGCCTTAGTTGGAGGTAATCTTAGGAATATTGCCAAATTTTCAACAATAGCCCTGAATAAACAATTCAAGTAATAAGTTTTTTTTCTCGATCCATTTATTGGCCATTTATGGCCCACTTATATAAATGTTGTCATCATTGGCAATTTCGAATATTAAGATATATTTATATGATTTAATAAATATTTTAAATTAATTATACATATATTAGAAATATAGTTTTATTATAAATAATTTTTGTATATAAGTAAATATATTAATTATTAATAAATCCTATGTTAGATTTGTTGATAATTAATAAATATTTGTGTATTATTTATTAATAATTAGTATTTATTATTTATTAATAATTAGTATTTATTAATAAATATGTTAGTATATTAAATATATTATTATTTATAAATATTAATAATCAATATGTTAATATCTTTATGATATACTGATATAATATTAATAAAATTATATATTATTTTAATTAATATTAATTATATAATATAATAAATATGATATTAATATAATCTAAGTGAGGGCATTTTCGTCAAGAAATGATAATTTCAAATTACCTCCACTCAGTAACCCAGCATGGGAATGGTGGTATTTGTTTTACCTATGCTCTTTGGAAAATAGATGTGACCCATCATTTATTTTACTATCTCTCTCATCTATTTTTCGTACCAAACATAGTAATCTGATATGGGATTTAGTTTTTCATTCTAGATTACCCCCAACCAAACATGCCTTTAGTGATTAAAAAGCCATAATAAAAGTAGATATACATACATATGTACTTTAAAGTTTATTGTTATAATAGATCATGCAATTTTACCTTTGTTATAGATCAATTCAATCATTGGATGCTTTTATGCTGACAGATTGAGAAATTAGTGAACCTTGTTCTTACATGATCTGTTCAATTGGATAAGGCACTCACCATCTATTTTCATTGTTCAATTGTTTGACAACATGAAAAACCAAAGCTTTACCACCCTTTATCTATCCAAGGGATGGAGAAAGGGCAGGGCATCATAGCACTAGCCAATATGCTTTTGAGTTGATTGTTTAGACCTTTCAGTTCCCAGATGTGGATCTTGGATAATATGAATAGGGATATTCCCGATATTCACACAGAAAGGGGCACCACATTATTTAATAAAAGACCTGATAACTTCCCTAAAATTTTAAAATCATTGATGACCATTAGAAATACCTAAAAATATACATGCTTGTACCGATGTGTGCATATATTTTTGTCTTCATATGGTCTTCACAGTTCACATACTTTTGTTAAAGAGCATAGCCCACTTAAATTGTTTATATAAGATCTTTGCCTTAGTGATTTTTCTATTTCTATGATATGTAAAGGTTCAACCCTTACGTTTCATATCTTGTTTTACTTCTTCGAAGGATATCTCTCTGTTAAACATTTAAAGACCTTCTCGAGCTTGCCTCAATATTGTTAGGAGACTAAAGTAACAACTCTGATTCAAACTAAACAATATGACACTTTGGAGGATCCAATGCACAAAATTGGCTGTTAGATGGTATGTGATGCCTATATCAAGGCATTAGATGCTTATTTGACTCTTCTTATAAACTATTCTACTGGTGCAATCACTAGTGACTTAGGACTGATCTTGGAATCTAATCCATGACTTAAGATCTTATAATGGATTTGACACTTGCATTTGGTAATTAACAACTCGACTCCAAAAGCTTAAGCTGATAGAGAATGGTTCAACAATGTATATCAAGCATAGTACCTCCTTCCTTCACCCCTGACATATAGCATGGACCATACACATGATGGGATAAACAAGTCAAGACAATTGAAATGAGTCAAGATGACAGTTGGATGATTAAATAAGTAATTGACTTGAAAGGGATTTGAACTCAGAGCCTCCAGCATCCTAAGCTTTGATACCATGTTAACTAACCACCTGACCATAAAAGCTTCAATGTTTGGGGAACTGGTCAACATTGCTTTGTTTACAATATGTTAATGTGACTATAATTAACATTGCAGCTCATGCATTGGGTTGCTTCCAATGCCGAAATTGGTACCGGATATTGGAATTTAGTTCCAGTGTGCTTCTAGTAACCTCCATTTGAGGTGCAAGATCACTTTTGGTGCCTAGGGTTGCATAATTAGGTGACATACAACCTCAGCCTGTATCAACTCCTTTATGCTTGATAGTCTTGGGCTCTTGACGAAACTTTGCTTAATTCTTGGGCTTGGACTTGGAGAGAAGACCACCATTTGGGCTTCCATTCTTCTTAGGACTTCAGAGTTCAGAGTGTCTTCTTTGTATGGGTCGAGAACTTACTTCCACTCTTTAAATAAAGCATAACGATAGTCTCAAGTCTCAACAATAGTGCTTCATTGATTGATCATATAGCCATCTTCTACTCAATATGATGTGTCTTGCTTTCATGGGATCATATTCCACCAATATAAGTCCCTAGGAAACTAGATCCCCTTTCTGTGGTGATGATTTGATAACCTAAACATAAAACTTTAAGGCATTGGATGCTTCTAGACTTTAATGTTTGCACAAACTCAATAGACGTGCCATCACTGGGGTTCGAACCATAGACCTCTCCAACTTGGTGATGTCTTCTAACAATTACAAATAATTGTTTCCAAGAAATACACTACTTCCTCCAATCGTCCCATTTATATTCAATGGAGCAGATAAGATGGATTTTAAGGTCAAAGATACCAGGTCAAGATTATCCATGTAACTAGGAAAGGAACCTTTGAATTGGAGTCCTCGTTCTGTTCTTTGGGCTCTTGCCAACTGTGTCTCCAGTGCAGTACTCAAGGCCCCTTAGGCATTGAGTGGCAAAGTGTCTTAACTTTTTCGGTAGAACTTTCTTGAGTCACTAGTAATGGCCATAGCTGGTCGTACTGGAGGCTGCTTAAGATGTGGTTAACTAGTGGAACCCCTAAACTGAGAAATTTGCCTTTGGGTTGCTTAGATGGAGATGGCTTGCTCCAACTACATTACTTTGTGGAGAGCCACAATTATTGCAGCAAGCTTGCAGAAAACGTACTCTTCTTAAACTTTAATGATGTTTATACTGGTAGGGAGCTAGGTAATGCTCATCAAGGTCAAAGAGGTTATACTTTATGGTCATCTTATTGAGCCTCTTAATGCATTCAACTATGGACAATTTTATCACAACTAAAGAGGTTGTCCATTCACTTGATTTATGTGGTTGCAACTTGCAAGGCATGTACACCTTAAGTTTGCACATTATTCTCTCCCATATAGTGATCAATTATGATAAGTTTGGGCGTACTATTCTATGATGCTCCAAATGGAGGCATTCTGTTAGCTTTTTCTTAACAAAATCAACTCATCAAGGGCCTGGCAATTTAGATGTGCTATGTTATTTACATTGGAGAAAGCAATATGTAAAGACATTTAGAACTAATTTATATGTAACACAAGGACTTTTAGTTAGGCTTATTTATAGATGTCATAGTCTTCATAATAGGCCAGTTGGGTTGATCAGCTTGTGATAAGGCCACAATCTTGCAAGAAGGGGTCACCAAGAGGCTCAACATCAAGACTGTAAGGCACCGAGTTATGGACAATGGCTTAGACAATAGTTGCCAGTGTTCTAACATGCATGTTTACCATTGTTATCAATTGCTGAACTAATGCGAGCACATATTCAAAACATGGTGGCATCTATCAAATCATTCCTCTGAGTGGTCAATTGGAGATGTTAAGTAGTCTCCAACTAGATTATTCATGATTACAAAGGTCAAAGACTTCCACTCATTTGCATGAACTAATCTACCTCTTTGAGGAAAGACAATTTGACAAAAACTCCCATATATCTGACAATTCTCCATGCAATTTTCTGACCATTTAATTCCTTCTGCTCAACTAGTTGCTGGATGATGAGAAAAAAAATCAATCATCAGATGACCTTGAGTAGACAACTAAATATGTAATCAAGTTCCTTGAAGACAAGATCATTGTGGATAACATTACTTGTACTGAGACTCGGGGTATTATTCTAAATGCAGTCTACATTCATGAACTTGAGTTGCGGCTTACGTTAGTTGATATTTTGCTGCCTAGTTAAATGTATAGCTTATGTTTTTTGATTATGCAATTTTGGCTTCAAAGGTGCATCAACTCACTGATGATTCTGTTAGATTTGGCATCATCTTGTTGACTGTTGAATCAATTGAATACAAGAGGAGACATCAAACTAACCCAAAATCCAACTAGAACTTTTGTTCCCTTAGGTGTGTCAACATAGCAATCCAGGCATTGAGAACTTTTGAATCATTAAATGCCGTACTGCCCCATACCACTGGGTACTGGTATACGGTACCATACCGATACATCGTTTGGGAGCATACCAATACTGCTATACCGTACCAAACCGCGTACCGACATTACAGTAGGATTTTATTGGTATGAGGTCCGGTATCGAGACAACGAACCTTGTTCTATTCTGAATATTATATATGTCTCATTCTGACTCTTATCATGGTCCCAAACTTGAATTGGATGCAGTTTGAAGGGGTTGGATGCCCTTGGTGCAAGTTTGGGCCTTTAGAACAATTATTTTTACACTCTGCTTCATGATCTGCAGAAAACCCAGTCTATCACCTTTGCTATCATTATGCAGTTTGGACTTAGGGATATGATGGGTTGTGGAACCAAGTATGCCTAGGAGTCGTATGTGTGATATGTAGGATATGTACAAGTAGGATGCATGACCAGTTTTAAGTTTAACCACACAATAGACTCGACATTCCTCCTAATGCCAGGAGCAGTAGCGTTTCTGGTGTGAAGTACTAGTGCTAGGAAGGTATTAGGCTTTGAAGACTGATACCTTGTATCTATTCTACCTACCAACAACCTTTGTTAACTCTCAAAATCTACCGAAGTCATTAGGATTGTTTGTTGAAATCTCAGAATCCATCAATCGACTGCTAAGCTTCTGCAGAATCAGCGAACACTCAGAGAACATTGATTGTAAAATCTTATTCCACTTGTGATTAGAACTTAGTCAATTGATGATACTGATACATGCTAGGGTCCCTAACATTCCTTAGATCTTGTATGATTTGCTTAGAAACTGTCTCAAACAGAGATTGTACTGCAAAACAAATAGAAATAAGCTAGTATTTAGGTGGCATGAACTGGATTTTTAGATGCCTATAGCTTGGGCATCTAATTGATTAGACACTCTGATGCAAGTCACTTTTTTGTAAAAGAGAAAATGGACAAGGCATGGTGCAATGTGACTCATATGAATGTTACTTATTTCATTTTAGGACAATGATGGTTCCATGATCATGATTTTACCTAGTGAGGTTGTAGAATAACTTGTTCATCCTTAGTGAACAAGAGCATTTTTGTTATTCCAGAAAATATGAAAATAATGCTTGTTTACTATCTGAATATAAAAGATATCATTTTAAATCCCTTCCAAATGTTAATCTGTCATTAACTCATAGAAGTGCTAGACAAGACCCACCTTAATGCAAGAAGCTCTGGCTTAATTTGCAAGGAAGTGAATCTGTTGAGTTAGGGTAGCTGACAAAGCACTTTGGTGGACCATTATCAAAATTCATGTCATATTGCTCTGATTCTCTGAAACTTGTAACCAAGGATTTTAGTGCATACTAGTCAAAAGGTCATAACCAAGGATTTTAGTGCGTACTAGTCAACAAGGTCATATTGATTTTAGGTATTGGTGCATGCTAGCCAAAAAGGATTTACGTATTGGTGCATACTAGCCAAAAAGGTCATATTGATTTTAGATACTAGTGCATACTAGTCAAAAGTCATAGCCAGGGATTTATGTACTAGTGCATACTAGTTCATACCAACTGTGCCTTGCTGTTTCGGTAGGATACTGGTATTAGTGGGCTCCTTGATCTAGTCTATACCAACACATGGTACAGCACCTTATTAATATTGTGCCAAGAGTCATACAATGTGTCGCCATGGTACTGTGCCATGCCAATCTGTATCATACTGGTGCATGTAACAATTCTTCAACCCTTTGTTGTGTAGCCTAGAGAGGGGGCAGCTGGATTATGTCAGCACATGATAAGCCAAAAAGTTTGATGGAGTATACATCAGTTCCGGCATATGAGTCGACGACATCATAACTTATTCAACACGAATAGACCTAGGTATCTGATGCCAAGTGCTCACATCAGCATAATATCATTAGAGCATAGGGTGGTTGCAGATCATTGAATAGATCCCTGCCTATAGACATTAGATGCTGCTGAAGCCCCCATTGTTTGGAAATTCGTTCCATCTTAAACTCATTCTAGGAATATTAGCAAAGTCTCATGATCCATTGCTAAGAGGCATGATTTTTTTCAACCAGTCCAGTGCCAACCAGGCTTCTGCATTCTTGGTTGGTTGTTTCTTTGAAGAAAGGATATATCCTTCTAGGCCTCAGGCAGCCTCCACAAGTTCTCTGTCAGAATTTAGTCTTTGGAGCATAAGAAACCTTCTATGTACCATCTTTTTTTAATGATAAGCTGGATAGTTTCTTTTGGTGCACATTACGCTGAAAATTGTTCCTTTTGCACTCATGCTTTGCAAAACCTGTTGTGCCAATTCTGCAAGAGCCCAAAGGCAGCTTGGTGCTGATTCAAGGCAAAAAACAAGTAATTTCTTCACATCTGTTGTTTCTGTGGAGATCTGCTAGCATGCTAATGATCAACTAGTTATCCTCCCCCCCCCCCAGCTACTTGTTTCACTGTTTTCTTCTTCTTCTTCTTCTATCACTTTCATGTACCCTTCATGTGATTGCTTCTGCTAACTCAAGGAGCCATTAGCCCATGGTGTTTATCGACTATTATCCAAGTTATTCTTTTTCTTTTTCTTCTTCCTTTTATAAACTCAAGGATGTAGCTAACAGATCAAGGGGATGGCAAGAAACTTTCAGCTACATCCTTGAGCTTAAAGAGCAAAGAAACCCCCATCAACAGAAGGATGAGATGGGTTAGCAGAAGCAACTAGTTAGAAGAAAAAGTAACTCTAACTAGTTAGAAAACCCCATCAACTAATTGTCAACTCTTTAAGCTCAACGATGTAGCTAAAAGTTTCTTGCTATCTCCTTGATCGGTGCATCAACTATTATCCAAGTTATTGTTATAATAGACTCATCTAACATGATAGGTTAGTATCCACCTTCTGTAACAATAATTACAAGAAGAAGCTTCAAATGGGAGAAGAATTCAAGCTAAATGGTAGAAAATATTTTCTTTGGCCTTATTAATGAAGAAGAATAGAGTCTCCTGAATCATCTCCACATCTTTTGTCCTAAATCCTCTAACAATTTATATTGTACTACCTATTACAGCCAGCAGTCCAGATCTAACATAAAAACATCTTAGCGCAAACTTAACTCTTTTATATCTAATCATTTGATTAAAGAATGCATGCATGGATGGTGAATACCAAAGATGTTGGAAGTGCTTCGGCACAATAAGAATTACAAATTTAGATCACATATGCAGGAGAATGCCATACGGTGATAGAAGTGCTATAAATATCTAAAATATATTAAGATCCTCTGTTCCTGCTCCATAGACATGCTACTTTCTGCAATTTTATTTGTTTAATGAAGTACTAAAAGATCAACTTGATGATCAAAAAATTTCTAATCCTTGAATCTCCTTTTCATTAGTAATTTTGGGCATTTGCTAAACTTTCACCAGTGTTCATTTGGGAATTCAAGGAAATGATAATATGCCTGAACTAATAGGTAGTTTGACCGTTTAAATGCTCGTGCTAGTGGTGGTTAGCTTCACTATTCAAACTACATGTTCACTGACTTAGATGTTATGTTTTAGCATCAAGTGGTCTTTAGTATTGTCTTGAATAGATTTGTAATTGAAAATCATGTTTTGCATTACTAAAAGTAATCAAATTGCAGTTGGAAAAAGAAGCTGTTATGAAAGGGATTCCTCCAGGACAGACTCATGACATAGATATTCCTCCCCCACGACCTAAAAGGAAGCCAAGCAGTCCATATCCTCGGAAGACCAGTGTAGTTTCTATCTCTCTAACTGGGGATGCAATAGACAACAAATCATCAAAATCTGTGTCTCTTGTGGGCACCAGTAAACAAATCTTAGAACAAGGAAGTGATGCACCTCAGAAGGTACACATTTGTCTCACCCTGTTGCTTTGCATTATAAAGCTTTTATGTGGTTCTTAATTGTCTTTTTAGCTTTTCCCCTTTCCTGAGTTCTTGCCCCATTAATTCTTTTTGCAGAAACTCGCTGCAACTATAACATTGCAAAGGAAGAGATTTCCGTGGATGGAAGCTGCTCAGAAGTTCTTAACTTCTTTCAAGATGCTCCATCTGCTTCCATCTTTTCTGTGAAGAGCTCGTCAAATCCAAATCCTTGTACATACACAGAATTTGTGCCCAAGATGAAAGAATAAAGGAGACTGCAACAGATAAATCTTCTGTCTCTATTGAAGTGAATAAGGATCTAAACATAAACGGCATATCATCTAGAGATCAGGAGAATGAAGGACTCAAAGGACTTCACATAGATTCACAAACAAATTTAGGTCATGGAGAGGATGTGGATGCATCAAAGCAGCAAGAGAACCTTGGTTCATTGTTAAGTGACGATATGCAAGCTAATCAAAGCAACTCAAAACATATTCCTGTGCATTTTTCACAAAGAAGCAGTGCAGAAGTCAACCAGACAACAGACTCCGATGGGCATAATTTCATGGCAGTGACTGGCCAAGTAGGAGCTGATGAAAATTCTAAGTCATTCATCGATCCTATGATTTATGCAGCACCAAAACTCCACAACAGTTGTGCAATCCCATGTGTTCACCAACCATTTCCAGCCTTCCCACCCTTTACCCAATTCCACAGCGATCATGATGCTTATAGGTCATTCCTCAACATCTCATCCACCTTCTCGAGTCTCATCGTGTATACCTTATTACAAATCCAGCAGTTCATGCAGCAGCCAACCTGGCAGCATCATTCTGGCCATCTGCAACATGAATTCTTCAACTGATTCAACTCCAGAAATCCTAGCCGGGGGATCTCCAGTAAGGCACATGAACCCTTATCCAAGCCTGGCATCTATTGCTGCTGCTACAGTCGCAGCTGCATCAGCATGGTGGGCCACTCAGGGACTATTACCAATATGCTCTCCTCACATTGGTTTCACCTTTAATCCAGCACCCGCAACTACAATTCCCACAATGGCCACAGCCCAGGGTCCAGAAGATAAGACAGACGGAAAGAAGATGGATTTCAGAACCTTGTACCAGGAGATCCAGTAGTAAATCCAGATCAATCTCTGGCTTTAAATACACAAGGCCCTTCTCCTAAGTCGTCATCATCAGAAGCAGACGAGTCAGATGAGAGCAGAAGCGGTGAAAGGTCACATTGCACGGATGTCAAAGCTTCAAGAATTAATATGTTGAAACCATTAGCAGCTACTGGCCTTCATGATTCTGATAAGACAAAGAGCAAGAAGAAACCAGATCGCTCTTCCTGTGGCTCCAATACACCTTCCAGCAGTGAAGTCGAAACAGATGCCATACTGGATAGGCATGAGAAAGTCAATGACGAAGCTAAACAAGCCTATTTCAGTAATCCATCAGCTGGTGAGACTAACGGTCGCAGATCTCGAAACGGTGGGAGCATTAACGAGTCATGGAAAGCAGTCTCTGAGGAGGTTGTAATCTGGCAAATTCTCTGGTTCATCACTAGCGTGTTACCATTGAACACCCATCACTGCTTCTCTAATTTGTGTAATCTGTCTTTCTTTGTTAGGGTCGACTTGCCTTCCAAGCACTTTTTAGTAGAGAAGTGCTGCCGCAAAGCTTTTCACCTCCACAAACTGAAGAGGCAATGGCCAACAAGGAAGCTATTACCTTGCCTGTCGATCTTAACAGAAAGGCATATGCGACAGCCTGTTTTAATCATCTTCAGAGCTTTACAAAGGAGATGTCAAGCAGATGCAATGATAACATTGGAAAAAGTTCTTTAACAAGTGAAATTGGTCAGGGGAAGCTGAAGTCTCATCGAACAGGATTCAAGCCATATAAGAGGTGTTCAATGGAAGCCAAGGAAAGCAGGACAGCTGGTGAAGAGACCGGCAACAAGAGGATTCGTCTAGAAGGGAAGCTTCAACCTGATAGCATGGGTGCAAGAACTCATGCAATTCAGGTTGCTGCTTCTGGCATGTAAGATTGGTATTACAACTTACAGTACATAAAGTATGCCATGCACCATATTTTGAAACTTAATTTGACTCTATATTGTTGTATTAAATAATCAAGCAGCCCTTCTGCAAGCTGGACTGTTTATAACCTTGCCCTTCTCACTTCGACTCTGCATATTTTATTGGCATTCCAAATGAAGAACTCCTTGATCAAGATTTATGTCTTTGCAGCAAGCACCTAAGGTTTGGTGCCTTATAGATCGCCTATGAATGCTATCACTTTGGATATGATACTTTTGATGAAGCTTAAATTAAAGTGATCAATCTTGTCTGGATTGACATAAACTTACACAAGGCACCGGATTAATCATAAAAGCTTAACAGCTATTGCTTTCAATTTTTCAAGGATAAAGCAGAATGCAACGCAGCTGTCCCTTTTTTTTTATATATGGTAAAGTGAGGAGCCAGAGGCTGTATTAAACGATAAGTTAAAGCGGTGCAAATACAGGATTATCCAAGCCCACAGGAGGATTACAATATAACAAATTGACAAACAACCAACCAAATAACCTACAGGAGTAAGTAAGCTGCAATTACATAAAGAAACGGCCATAACTTTCCTCATTGAAATGGAAGAAGCACCAAATCTGATCCTCGCATATTAGCATATGAAGTAGCTTTCCTTTGTATTGAGCAAGAGTGGTAAATGCCAGAAATGATTTAGCAAACCTGACAGTCTGCCTGTGGTGAATATAAAACATGTATCAGCTGCCACCATACTAATAATATATTATAAGCTGCTATTCTATACATCGTGCAATTAGTTATTTGAGGCCGTGCATGCATTTGAATATTAAAACAGACGTCGGTTATGACCATAATATGCCAAACAGACTGGTGAAATATCCAATGTTTAAACAGATGAGAACTAGAGTGATGATAGCAAGGATAACCAGCAATTGACCACCAGCAACACTGGGTGCATGAATATGACGGCCAAATTAAGTGATTGAAAAGATATGATAGTAAATCTGAAATAGCCGTATACAATCCTGAGTGGTAAACTGTTTTTGAATTATCCTCGGACAAACTGCACTCCATAACTATCTGCTTGCAATAGCTGTAGGCAAGGCATCCACTGCAGTCAGTGAGTCCCAACAAAAATCTCTCATCAAACCCAACGTGACATCTAATCTGCTACTTGATTTGCCTGTCTAAAGATATGTACCACATTAAAATAAGGTAATGAGACCTTCCAAGCATAAATATCTCGAAGAAGAGGCAGTTTACTATACTTTGTCAGAGGTGTATTAATAATCTAGGATATTAGAGATTGGGAGGCATCAGATGGAACTAGAACAGCAGCTCCAAATGAATCAAAATGTAGTACATTAAAATAAATAAATAAAAAAAGATAGATGGATAGAGAGAGAGAGAGAGAGAGAGAGAGTAGTAG
>KE504658.1:1614648-1630723 GCA_000441515.1 Elaeis oleifera
ATATATATATATATATATATATATATATATATAGGTTACTAGACTGGCTTTGATAGATTGTTATATAGTAGTAGAAGGTTTACAACTACGATATACCATATACCTCATGTCTGAATGAAGCGAATCTAAATGGACAGTTTTTAAGTATCATTATTACCTAATTAAGGTTTCCAACTTGCAACTTATAATTGTTAAAATGCTGGGTGGTGGGAACTTATTAAACTTTTGTGCCAAGTGGGGTGGTGAGAGAAGGCGAGGAGAGTGTTAGAGGGCTGAGGGAAAGAGGGAGTAGTGGATCGATGTTGAAGGAGTGGTCCTAGGTCTATTCGCATATAGTTAATAGTATGTGATAACATACTATAGTGTTCACATATATATAGAACTACGTTAATGGAAAACGAGATCCTTAAGGTGATAGACATAAGTGTGGGGTTACTAGAGGTCCCCACCACTCACCAGCCACGCCAGCCAGCCTTTCTTCAAGGCAACCCCCACCTTTGTAGGGGTCTCCTCCACTTTAGAATCTATTTCTCTCTCTCTCTCTCTCTCTCTCTCTGTGTGTGTGTGTGTGTGTGTGTGATATACTCCCATGGCTAGAGTCATATATATCTTCTATGACCACTTCCTAGAGATGCTGATCCAATGGACAAATGGTAGGGAGGTTTGGGCCAATAGAAAGGTGTTCACATGACCAGCACTAATATGACCAGCACTAATATACTTACATTCTTATGGCTTGTGGCTTGGAATAGTCAGTCCATTTCACTTGCCAAAAACTCCCACACATGATGTATCCTTATTTAATTTAGAAGTACTGCAACCAGTAGTATGTGGTGTGGGAGACTGATGATGATTAAGAGAGATGATATATATGTATAAGGGTACGCTGTGTATGAGTGAGACTGGTCGCTGTGACACACCTGACTGGCTTGTACGTATGGTAGTGGCGGTCCCCCTACCCTACCTCTTCGATTTCCTTTGCGTCAAAGAAATCACAAGGAAATTAAGCTGTCATTTGCTGGTAACAGTTGGTGTCATCCTTGATGACATGTATCTTGTACCATGACACAGTATAGATGCAAACTAGGCCAATTCACTTGTCTTTCCTTGAGTAGGTAATTCCCTAGCTCCTTGGGACCATCCGAAAAAGTTGCTGCCTTGATGCATCGCACACATCACTAAGACCATGAAAGGAATGAAGATATGTTTTGGGCTTATATGGTTACCATATGCTGCTTTAAACTCAGTCATAACCATTCTTACCAAAAGAAAAAAAAAAA
This sequence comes from Elaeis oleifera, assembly GCA_000441515.1. Classification (NCBI taxonomy): domain Eukaryota; kingdom Viridiplantae; phylum Streptophyta; class Magnoliopsida; order Arecales; family Arecaceae; genus Elaeis; species Elaeis oleifera. Next base: position 1,615,929 of record KE504658.1, read on the forward strand.
GACTCAGTCATAACCATGCATTGATCAAACTTTCTTGTATATTCTATAGCATATTCTTTTGTGATTAAGTGTAAGCATGTTGCATTTGATTAAGCATTGAGCAAGAGATATATATGGTTGTGGTAACTTGATTTTGTTAACCAAGCAAAGAATTGCTTAATACAAAGCAAATTTTCCTTCTTTGGCATTTTCATAAGGTTTCTTTAACGACTAACCTCAAAGTCAGTTGATTCATTGATCTCTCTATGCGCATAAACATTTTTGGAGGACGCTTGCAGGTAAAAGTAAAGTGTCATGAAGGTCCTTTTTTTTTTTCTTTTCTTTTTTTCTTTTTTTTTTAAATTATTATTATAATTTTCTGCTGATATAACTTCTCCAAGTACTAAACCGCTCGAAGACCGATTTTATATTGATCGAATGTGTCGGTCAAGATTCTCAAATAAGCATCTTACTAAAATCCATTTACTAGTGTTAATTTGAATTTAGGACTTTATGTTAGGGATGCATAAATTAAATGCTTGGAAACACAATGATTAAAGCTATGCACTTCCTAAGGACCTCTCCGCTTGCACTAATTATGATACCTTCTTTGATAAATTAGAATGGGTGCACATCCTATTACTAGCACCGCATATTAAGCAATTAAAATTTCAATCTAAAGGGCACATGAAAGAAACCTGAGTCAGAAATCTAAGTCTCTAAGTTAGAGAAACTTTTATTGTATTTTTGCTTAAATTTAACTAAATTACCCTTTGATATACCTAAAAGAAGTCTAATGTGCACTTTTTATTCCCATGGAAGAATAGCGAGAAAGCTTCAAAACTAGCTAAAACTTATAAAATTTACTAAATTAATTAAACATCTGTCCAAGATGCATAAAAGTAATGCTTTGCCATTTCATTGGCATGTTCAGAGCCTAGGTACCGACCATTATTTTTTATGCACTGGAGAATGTCCTTTAAAGAACTTTTCTTGACATGGGTCTTGATTTAAATTTTCATTTCTTCTTGCACATCTCCCCTAAACGTCTGAAATATTTCTGAGCTCTTCTCATTATTGATAGTACTAACAATGCTCCATTTGCTCTGATTAATAAGCTCATAAGAACTCAAATTTCAAATATTTCAGCTAAATCTCTATTTTCAGCAACAACAAGTAGGTTTGCATTGACTCAAGAAGATCAAATGGATGCATATAATAATAATTCCAAAACAACAAATCACTTGTTACTGCTAAAGTGAAAGCATAGAATGATAATGCCCAAAATGAAAAAGACTTGAGAAAATTCTTTATAATTAAGAAGCTCTTAGAGTTACACGTACACTAGGAAAACATGCTTGTGGTAGTCCTTGGAAAGGTGCATATGAATTGGGTAATAAGGAACCTTTTCTCTATATATATCACTTATATACTCTGTAGGTTTCTCTAGTTTAAAACTCTCCTACCTATACAAGGGCCAGTTATCCATTTAAATTGAAATGTCTTATTTTATTGCAGAACCAATAATGGGACTAATTTCAAATAGTATTTCATTGCATCCGGGGCTCCTTATGGTTGAATTTGAGTTCTAATAAGAAAAAAATGTCCCAACATTAAATTTATATAAAGGATTTACAAGTTGTTATTTCAGAATCAAATGATATTAACTATTTTATCTATTAATTAAGTATTTTTTCTACTAGTTCTGAAATATAGTTCTCAATTAATTTTATTTCAATTTAGAATGCTTCAAGCATTATTTGTCCACATTTTTTAAAAAAAGAATATACAAAAACTGCATGCCTACATGATCTCAACATGCACTAGTAAAAAAGAAAATCCACACTTTAAAATCTTTTGGGGCTTCCTTATTTGTCCTTTTGAAGCAATAAAAAAAAGGATCTCTGCACACTTTTTTCTTCACTAAATTTCTCTATTAAATAATATTTGCAAGGAATAATTTCCTCCTTTTGAGTAAAGCATTTTCGAATTCTGAACCTTTAAAAATTATCCAAGAGATTTTACACACACACACACACATATACACACACACACACATATATATGTATGTATGTTTTTCTTAAAGCTTAAGACACATGGCTAAAATATAAATGAAGATGATCCACATAAAATTTGGCTGAAGGTAATATTGACGTGTTCTCATTTTCACTAATTTGATATAGCATGCTTTGAAAATTGACCACCGGCCTACGATTTTGATCAAAAGCACTGATCTCTTAAATTGTGATGTGTTTTGAATCAGTATTATATTTGAGTTGTTGCACTTGTTCATCTATCTTAGTTACTTGAATTGTTTGTTCATGCCCTGATCTAATCCGATATTATTTTTCAGCCTTGAAATATTATTATAGGTAGGGATCTTACACATGTTGATTATTTTTGAGAGAGGGCGGAAGTTCCATCTATATTATAATTATAGGGCCTAAATATTTGAGGATGCATGCATATCTCAAGGCTGGGACCCAGAATTCCCAGATACTTGGACAAAGGATTTGTCACCCAAGACTTGACATCCAAGGTTCTAAGCAGAATGGTGTGATCACTTGGTCAAGACTCTATAAACATCAAATATATGTCAAGTTTTAAAAGATAATGAGGAAAAGCAATTTTGAGAAGTCTAAAAGGAACTTCAGTTCACCACACACACCGGAGAGAAAGGAACCCTCTTTAACACTCTTGCTGAAGTTTTGTTTGAATAACCAAGATTTCAAGCACCAAAATTTTTAAAATCTTTATGCTTCAACATTACAAAATAAAATCCAAATCAAAGTACATAAATGTTTCTTTTTGAAAGAACCAAAGAGTTGTGATGGGAAATACAAGGAATAAAGGAGCCAAGAAACTGGGGAAAAGAAAGGTACCCACATAACCAGAGAACTAGACAAAACATCAAGACGACCTTCATAAACAATAACATGAGGTAGGATCAGGAGAAAATGCTCAACTTGATCAGGAACAGCAGTTTAACCTTCAACACTGACCTGGAAGAGCATTGACTAGGCCAGTCATTCTGTAAGAAAATTACCTTATTCGCCAACTTATTAGCTTGCAGTGAAGTACTTATTGGTTTTAGCCAAAGGGACCATGATATAACTGCTGCAAGTACAAACCAACCAAGTTTCCAGCTTCTCTTAATCCCAGTGAGCAACAAATCCGACCAAATCTGCTCTAGAGAAACAGGTGGAGATCTGTTCTGCCTAATTTAATAAGAAATAAGGCCATTGTACATCCATAACATTTTGATATCCAGTGAAAATAAACTTAAAAAGAAAGAATCATAAATTTAGTTTGACCTCAATAGCATTACCTTTGTCATACCTTTCCTACAATCATAATTGGGATATTCTTGTTGTTTATTTATCTTTTTCATCAATCAATGCTGTGTTAGGTGCATTAGTTAAAAAATCCTTTGCTTAGTGAAATGTCTATAGTTCCTTTGTGCAAACTCTATACTCAAACTGGCTAGACTGTGACTCCTATACACTGAGAGTGGATGTGGCATGTCAACCATGAGGACTGTTTCAACATCCAAATGCTCGGGTTGGATCTAGGCTAACTTCTGTTGACAAGTTGCAGTGTGATGCAAGGAGGCATGTGCTACAAGTGGGATTTGAAGGTCACAGTTGGTGCCTAATTGCAAAGATAAGAAAATATATCCCATCCCTTAAAAAAAATAACCTCAAAAAGAATCCCTTAAAATACTGAGTCCTCGCACTCTGATAAGACCCAAAACCTAACGTCACCCTCCCTTCAGGCAGATGACATCATTCTCATGTTATTGTGAAACAGGAAATTTATCAGGCACCCGACCACTTGGCTGTAGCACAGCCATAGTTTCAGTGCATATAACATTGAAGTCTTTGGATTTTTTAATCAATTAATTCTTCCATTAGAGTTTCCTTTTAGGCTTTGTGTAGGTGCTTTTTTTTTTAAATTTCTTTAGTCATTTAACTGAACTTGAAATTAATATATATATATGTATGGAATTGCTTGAACGATTCATTGGATATGTCATATATTATGGTACAAATATATGCATGTATACGCTCCCGGACAAATGGCTTCCTGCTCTAATTCTTCAAGTGAGACATGTCCTCGTCTAATGACATACATCCACTGATGGTATTGACAACAAGAAAATCTAGCAATCAATGGACCGCATGTGATTGCTGCAGCTCCACACGAAGCAGAGCTGGAGGAGGAGCAGGAGGTGGGGCCCATGGTATGAGAGCCCCCAGCAGGCGTTCTCACGTGAAGGGCTTGCACCGCAAGCCACGTAGAGAGAGATTGAGAGAGAGTGTGTGTACAGAGAGAATAGACGGACTAACCCGCTCAAGTAGATCTCCATTCAGATTTGATATCATCTAAATTGAATGATGGAGATTCCATATTGATGATGTAAGTCATTAGATATAATTTATTATCTCTAATTCGATTACTTATATATAAAAATCATCTGATTTAGAGATTTTTATTCTATGCATCAAATGATCAAAAATTAAATATTTAAGATAATATGAAATTATATAAATTTTTTGATTACTTGATGTATAAGATAGGAGCTTTTAATTATCATATGATTTTTGATATATAAGTAGTTTTGAGGTAGCATATTATATTTAATGATTTGGATCACTGATATTTAATGTAAAATTGATTTGATTCGAATGAGGGTATATTTGAGTATAGCCAAATCCAACTCTTTATATCATATGTGTGTGCGCGCATGTATAGTTTGAGCTAATTTTTTATCATAATATCTTTATATTTGATATAATAAATATTTTTTATATTAAATATAATCATCTAATATATAATATGTTATTTATTCTTAGATCAAACTTAATCAAGCTAAAGTTACGTAAACCAAGTCTGTCTAGGTCTAGCTTAGCTTATTTAGTAATTGAGGAGTCAAGGTCATGCTAAATTTTTGGCAAAGCAAGAGCCATACACAAACAACTAATTCATTTAACGATGCTACACCTAACTCTCTAGACTTAATAGCTTTGTAACGATATGCCACACTTAATTACTCTCTACCTATATATCTATAAGACAATCGTGTATCGAAAATGTGCTATTCTTGCAAAATTTTGCATGTGACAAGCAAGATAGGATTTTTGTTTTAATAAAAAATTGAGAATGCCATTAATAATTTCAACTAGGAGGCCTAATCTAATGCAATGGGATGAAACAAGTAAATAATGCCAAAACTTAAATTGGAGGTACGTACTGAGCGACTCTTGTGAGAACTATGAGCTAATTCTCAAAAAATAATATCAAGAAATTCCAAATGAAATTGGGACCACTACTGGTACGTGTCATTTGGTGGTTCAGAATTTTAGTATTGACGGTTTAATCCAATTCATATTTCAGTACGGACTGTGCATTATGGATTTACTAAAAATTTGGACGGTGTGAGGTCTCTATCGACGCCATCAAAAATATGGGACGGCTGGCATGGTTGGCCCACCCTACGAAGCTTGGAACACAGCTTTATTACTTGGGAGACAAATCAAGATTATACTTAAAAATTAAAAATATCAAAATATATTTGGTTGGAGGAGTTAGACTCCACGAGAGGGAATAAAATGAATGACTTACGTACCAAGCATTTGGTTGGAGATGGAGAGAATTTCATTCCCATCTAATTTAAAAAAATTGAGAATTGCCTCGATTTCCAAATCCAATTCCTATTTTTTTTTTTTTTAAGATTTGAATCTTATTTTAATTCTGATTCTGATCATAAATGAAGCATGCAGGAGACATGGCTAGTTCGATTTTATTTTAATCCATTCTAATTATATTTTGATTTTGATTTTTGTCATGAACCAAATGAATTTTTAATATATCTATTTTGAGGAATCCATTGATTTCGGTTCACGATGGTGGATGCAAGATTGTGTGGTTTAAATTAAAAATTTAGTTGCTATTCTTTTCATCTAACCTTGCAATTAGTTTTCCATTTCCATTTGCTTCTCTAAGTCATTAAATTGACATAAAGGATAGGCTCATATAATCTTAATTTGGCTTGAGAATGGTATTTCTTTCAACACGTTTATTTGGATCATAAGATCAAGTTTATTTCTCAAAACTAAAGATTAACTTAGAAAAATGTTATTATTTATCTTTTTCAAAGAGAAAAAATATTACAGAAATACCAGCATAAAAGTACAGAGCTTAAAAAGGACAGAAAAAGTTACGTTAGATAGCGGTAGGTACCTTGCTAGCTTCGTAATATTTACGTACACTTTCGCCAATCTAGTTGTCCAACTTTGTTTTCCGAAAATAGCAACTACAATTAGTTTAGGAAAATGTTGATGATGAATCCACAGCGATAGATTTATCACCACTGTCCTTTCTTATTTATGATTGGACTTTTTTAATTAAAGTAACTTGTGCAGCATCTCTATTAAGCCTTCTCGCTGGAATCACTCTCTACCGAAGAGCGTCATTGTTTAAAACCCATGCCTTCCTAAAGTCAAAGAACCACCTCCAAAAGCAAATATAACAAATAATACCCATCTGCCTCTACGTGGCTTAAACTCCACCATAATCTCTCTCTCTCTCTCTCTATGTAGCGTGGGGATGCATGCATGAAAGTCTTTTAATTGCGTACCATGCATATATATGCCCATCAGTCACATCCTATCATCCATCTATAGCATCAGAACAAACACTACTTAAGCATGACACCAAATAGCAAGCAAACAAGATTAGTCCAATAATAAAAAATAATAAATTTTTATAAATATATTTCTTAAACATTTCAATTTATATGAATATCATTTCAAAATTGATATTTACATGTATGTTCTCATAAAATATTTTTTGTATATATATTTATATCATCTAATATCATTAAAATTAATAATTTAAATTAAAATAACTAAAATATCCTTATGGATAGATGTACAAAAGAAAAATTTATAAAGATATATATATATATATAATAGTAATTTTATGAGAGTATGTATGCAAATTTAAATATTTGGAAGGATATACATACAAAAATCTAACTTAAATTTTTGCGTGTAATATACCTCTCTTGATTTATTAATTTTTTCTTATTCTAATAGAGAAAAATTAATATGTACAACTAAATAATAAATATACTTAATTTATTGACTTATATAGATAAAAAAAATTTATCAAATGATAGATCAAATTATTTATCTAGAAATAGAAAGATTGTAACCGTCCATGTTTTCTCTAATATATAATAATATACTTCTAAAATGTATAAGATATATCATGTTGTTATAAGATAAACATAATCGTCCCATTTTGTCTAAAAATAAATATAATATAATATTCTAATATATAAAATATTATATAATATCATCATCATATTGTTATATTATGTAATATGTTACTACATTATAGAGTAAGAGGGTCCGAATCTATCTAGATAAAATAGATAAAAATTAAATTAATTTTTTTATATATATATCTTTTAAATATTCAAATTTGCATGAATATTCTAGTAAAATTACTATTTACATGTATATTTTTATAATTTTTTTTCGTCATATCTATCCATAAGAGTTTTTTAGTCATTAATTTTAAACCATTAATTTTTTAACGGCATTAGATAATATGGGTATATATGCAAAAAAATAATAAAAAAGAAGAGTATACATGTAAAACAATATTTTTTGAGGGTATATCTGTAAATATTAATTTTGAAAGAATATTTATACAGATTTGAATATTTAGGAGGATAAACAAATAAAAATCCAAGCAAATAACAGATCTTACGTACACTTGCATAGAAATTTTCATATATATTTTAAGCTTTTGGTTTCTCTCTATCCATGAGTTTTCACTTTTGTATGAATTTTCAGCCATGCACTCTATATACCTTATGAATTATAGGATTTTTTTATGTATATCTTTATAAATATCTGAAATTAAACATATACTTCACAAATTTACTATTTATGTATATATTTTTGTAACTTATTCTTTTGCATGTATACTCTTATAATATTAATTTGAAATTGCATGTATATTCTTATAAATTTACTATTTATATGTATACTATCATAATTTTTTCTTTATATATATATATATATATATATATCTTTACTAATTTACTATTTACGTGTATTCGTTATAAATTATTTTCTTTTTGCATGTATATCTTTATAAAAGAACTATACCCTTAACTCAATAAAAAATAGACATGCAAAAAATAATTTATAAGGAATATGTAAATAGTAAATTTGCAAAAAAAGATTCATATAATTTAAATATTTATAAGGATGTATACCATCCTATCTCGCATCTTGTATTTTTTTTCTTTAATTTTTCTGAGAAATATCTCGTAGTTTGTTCCCAAAAATAAAAATCCTTTATGCAATGGAGAGCGATTTTGTCCCACACTGGCATATCAATGGCAAGCTCACGTTATCCATCACAACAACTGGCCTTATAGACTTTATCACAAATGCATATATAAAGGCCCATATGATGCAAAGGACAGGCTCACATGAGCCCTACTCCTGGACCACCCTTTCGTGGAAGGCTTCCTTCCTAGCTCTCTATCTCTCTCTCTCTCTCTCTCTTTCTCTCTCTCTTTCCGCGGTGTCTCCATCCTTCCCTCCTGCATCTTCCCGTTCGCTTAGCCAGAAGCTAAATACTCCCATCCTTATTGAAGGAACCTTCTAGGGCAGTCAGATTGGCAGAACAAAATACACATCATAGTACCTATATATCTTTTCCTCTATCTCAACGTTCCAACACTGTTAAGCCCAAACTCTGAGCCTTCACCTTGCTCCCCTTCCTTCGATCGATCTCTCTCTTGGGACCTAGAGATCACCTCCAGTGGAAACAGATAACAAAGAGGAGCCACAGACGATCTTTCCTAAGAGTTTCCTCTGAGAATTCGAATAGTTCTTAAGTGACATGGAGTTAGCCCATGGAATTAGAAGAGGCGGGCACCACCGTGGGGAAGAAGACCAAGAGGAGGCATTATCCAAGAACCCTTCCTTCTCTCCCTCGCCCTCCACTCCCCCCTCCTTCTCCTTTACTTGGATCCCTCATGCCGAGCCCGCTCCCGCACTTCCGATCGAGAGGGAGCACATGTTCGACAAGGTAGTGACGCCGAGCGACGTCGGAAGCTGAACCGGCTCGTGATTCCAAAGCAGTACGCCGAGAAGTTCTTCCCTCTAGACCCGTCGGTGGCCGACAAGGGCCTCTCCCTTTGCTTCGAGGACCGCACCGGGAAGCCATGGCACTTCCGCTATTCCTATTGGAACAGCAGCCAGAGCTACGTCATGACCAAGGGATGGAGCCGCTTCGTCAAGGACAAGCGCCTTGACGCAGGTGACACCGTCTCCTTCTGCCGTGGTGTCGGTGACTCCGGCCGTGGCCGCTTCTTCATCGACTGGCGCCGCCGCCCTGGCTCCTCCCACTACCGCCAGCCGCCGCTCCCTGGTCAACCGATGCAGTTGCCTTTCGCTGCCACCACCACCCCATTCGCCGGGCTCTTCCCCCTTCGGTACCAGCTGCCATGCGCAATGCCGCAAGCCCGGCGCTGGTGGCGACGGCAGCTCGTATGTCCGTTTTCGATCGGTGTGTCCCCGCCGCATGTCCGGGTGCAAGTCGGAGGTGGCAGTGAAGTGGTGGGCTGCCGATGGTTTAGGGTCGCTGCCGGTGATCCATGGCTCGGCGAAGCCCAAGCGAGTCCGGCTCTTCGGAGTGAACCTAGAGTGCTCGGAGCCGGAGGTCGACCTCGGTGAGGCTCAAAGGCTGCCTCTGGCGCAGCCTAGGCCTCCTCTTCTCCAGTGGAGAATTGGGGCTCTTGAGTCCACTGTGGTGTCCACAGGAAGTAAGCTGCACTCATCCATGGATCTCCACTTATAATTCAGAGATAAGGAAGGAAGGAGGAGAAGAAGAATGTTTCATATTCTCTTACTCTCATTATATACTGCCATCTTATGCTAGGTTGAATGAAAGGGTTCAGGATTTTGTCATTCCCTTTCTTTTCATCATAATAAAATAATTTGAGCATTTGGAATGCGTTTGGGTGAGAGAGAAAGGAGATGAAGAATAGGGAAAAGGGATGTATGTGAACTACAATATTTCCACTTTTTTTTTCCCTTTCATCTTGAACCAGTGTCAAAATTGTATCTATAGTTCCCCCAGATGCTCTATTTGGTGTAGTAGCCTTGTTCTAATTCCGACCTTTCTTTCATATGCTTCAAGCTATCGAGATTTTTAGTTCACAAATTGTAAGCTAATTGCTTCCTTATTTGTTCTTGGGTTCCGTTTTGTCTATTATCTTTGCTAGGTTCCTGTAGCTTCATCCATCCATTCATAACAAGACAGCATGCATTGGATCGGAGAGAGATGATTGATGGAGTATTACAGGTTGGATTTAGTCTTACTTTATTCATTTTTGTCTCTTATATATGTTTGATCTTTGCCTCCTTTTTGATTCTTCCGTTACTACATTTATAGTTGAGTTAAGAATCGCTTTATTGAAGAAATTAACCTCACATTGCCTAGAGAGGCCAATTTGCACAACTGGAAAGTTAAATATTTGTAGAAAGAACAAGGATCCATGCTTACTGTGTTATAAAAAAATTAATGGGGCTTTATGAGATACGATACCATTAAAAGTTTGCTAGGATTTGGTTAAAAGAGTTGATAGCTTTTTATGTTATTGAAAGAAAATGCTAGGCCTACACCTTTTTCTGCTTTTATTAAATGCTAGTTAAGTATATCTTTTGTGAGCTATATATATGACATGAGTTAAGCTGGGGGATGGACTTGCTAACTGACTTTGAATGTTGTCTGTAACGGGCCATAAGGGCAGCCGATTCAGATTCTCTTACCTAGGAAAAAAAGGACAAATAGATGGGAAACTATGCAAAGAATATGGGCAGTGACAGAATATTTAAGACAAATCCTAACTAAATATTTTGTTAAAAAGACTCGCTCCATAATGATATATTCTACTTTTATTGGCCTCGTCTTTCAGATGGCGTGGGTTTTGTGCCATGTTCTTATAGACTACACAATATCATGTGAATGAGATGAAGCAAACTCATATCGTTCCTTTCAAGAAGAAAAGGTTGGCTGCGGAGAGGTCGTACTTGATTACCACATAAGTTGTTACACTAGGTCTGCGATGGCAAACACAATAACCTAGGTTTGCATCTTTGAAGGATGAAGTACGAATAGGAGCCTTATCTGAACAACAAAAGGCATCATGGAGCTCCAAAAAGTGATCGACATTCTAAAATGAAGAATTATTACAGACACTTGGAGCATGGAAAGAAATGTTATCTTCCTAAACTTTGGATTTATATACGGAGTAAAAAAAAGAAGAAAGATGTAAAGGCCACATTGTTTTAATTGTTGGCTTTGTTTGATGCATCGTTACATTTAAGCATTCTTTTATCAAATTGTGAAGTTTTCGAAGCTCGTTTGAGATGAGAGTTTTTTCTATTGTCAGTTTGAGTAATACTATCCACATTGAGTGAGAGTTCTGTGAGAGTTTTTCCTAGCTAGTCTTCTTTCACGATATTGTATATATGTTATTCCATCATAATATCGAGTACGTAGTTTATTCACTTATTCCCTATTCTCGTAACGGGTAAATCTTGAAAGTGTAACAATGACATCTTCCTTTTTCTTAAATTGTAATCCTAAAACTACCTTGTGATACATCAATTTTCAAAATAAAATTCATGGTGCGAAGGTGAAATTGTTTTCTAGTAAGTATAAAATATTTTGGATTATTCATGACATCATAACAGAACGGTTACAGATAATCTTTGATTTCAATCTGCCATTAATAGTTGAATTTGAGCATGTTACTTTGTTCTACTGTTTTGTTGATAATTGGTTGGTCCCTAAGCATAAATTACATAAGATATATAGGCCTAAATAATATAGGCCTTAAAAGTTACGAGGAGATGATAAATTGATGTAAGCCCAAATAATGTAGAAATGAATGAACAGCTTGAATTGAGTATTTTGATATTGTCTTTTATTGTGAGAAGGTTTAGCAAATTAAGTCCATGTATACCAAATTATTTTAGCTTATAAAGAAACCCGTAGCCATAAATTTCAGGTAGGGTTGACTTATTTATGTCACGAATTGCTCAAGATAGGAGGATAATACATTAAATTATAAATTATAGATGTTGAAGTATGAACTTTTGCTCTCCAGTCAAGTAGAGAAAGAGTTACTAGGCTTCAGTGGCAGCCAAAGTTCAGAGGATCATGTGGCAAAAAGTTGTTTATAGATATGACATAAGGTAATAGTGTGAAGAAAATGTTGGTTTCCGTATTATTTTATATCCAATTTCATCTATCAGGTTCACCATTATTTAGATCATTTTATTAGGCGATCAGCCTTAAAGACATGAGAGAGGCAAAGATTTATGGTAGAGAATTGTCGTGAAAGATGTGACATTGGTGAGGAGCACAGATGTTGTGCTTACAATTCAGTGACAGAAGCTTTATTGATGGAAATGGTGAGAAAGATTTTCTTTAAGGCTTTATGATTCATAATTGAGAAGTTTACTTATCCAATTATTTATGAGTCATAATCACCTCTAGAACCATAGATTTGTCGCAACATTATCCAATTAAGTATGCTCTTCTGTCAAAACAGTTTGTATGATTGGTTGGCAAATTTAATTATTTTGAGTTGTCAATCAATTTGTGAATGGCCAAACATTTTGATTGTAGAATTAATGACAGTATTTTTTGATGTTCAAATCTCACCGGAGTTGAAAAGCAGAAAATCCTTAGGCATAGTTGCATGTCATGCATGTTTGCTTGTTTTTAACTCTTTCAATATCCGCCATTTGACAGGATATACATACATGCATACATAAATACATGCATGCATGCGTGTATGCATATCTAAATTATTATTTCTATTTAGGCACTTATTAAGTTAATCATTGGTTATAAAAACTAAATTGTGCAACTCCTATCATCATGCCTTATTCCAACAGGTGACTAAATGGTATATGAATTTAGATATCCGCTCACAGAGCATCCACTTACCATCAAGCATACAATATGTGAGTATTAGACAGTAATAGCTACAACAGATAGATGTTTATTTGTTTATAAGCATAATAATTTTACTTACAAATATAACGTGATATATATGCATATTCGTACATATAATTTTAGTGAAAGATATTATAAATAATGAATTGCACACTAAAATTGATTAGTTCACTGTTTAAACTATTAACTTGTACTAATCAGATCATATACCATTATTGTACCTGGACCAGAATTTCATTATAAGATCATTCATAGTTATCAAGGTTGCTCTTGCGCACAGCATCCATCTACAAATTTTGAATAGAAAAGAAATCAAAACTTTTGATTTCATAATGTCAATCGTAAGGTGATTAAAATGGCTAATATGGATGTATGAAAATTAAAAAAAGGCTAATACGGTCTTATCTATATGCGGCCAGAATGTGTTAGTAGAACTTCCTGAGTAAGTGATTCTTTAGATAATAATAAAATGATGCATATTGTGGCGTGAAGTGTTGTGGAAAACTGAAACAACGGGTAGTTTACCACCATTTGTGCTGTGGAAAAATGGAAAGCGGGACCTTATAAATTAGCTTCATTAGTATTTGCTGATGGAAAATTATTCTGCAATTATTCCTTTGTAAAATTAAATACGCCACATAAAACAGGTGTAGAAACTTTAAACTCCAATTCTATGAAAGTATCTTGTTTCTTTACCCTCCGACTTCTAGAGGAAAAGAATATGGTTTATTTAAAGAACAGAGTTTCAAGATCTTTTCTGAAATTATGTCATTGGCTTTTAAGATGTTGCTCCATATTTTTCTAATAGCTTTCTTTGTAAACAATTTTGTTTAATTATTTATAACAAGGAACTTATCTTTTCGAAGCTCAAGTTCTCGAGGCAAAAATGCAGATGTCATCTAAAATCCTATGCTCCTGTGGATATAATTAACTATTGTTATAGATACCATGAACCAGCAAGTTCTTATTCATGTAGCTAGGAATCATGTGGGGTATGTCATAAGCAGTTTAGAAATACCAGAAGAACATTTCCTCTTTTTTGAGCAAAGGAAATACCAGAATAAAACATCATAGAAACCCTCTTCCGTTCTTAAATAAACATCATAGAAACCCTCTTCCATTCTTAAAGGCCAAACCTAATCTATGTTTTACTGCCATAAGGATTGATCATGACTTTTCATGAAGTATTGAAATGAATTATTGTTATTATACTATAGAATTGAAAAAGATGATTGTATTAGTATCTCTGAATTTGATTTTGCTACAGAATTCACTTGTGAGGGATGACTTTTATAAGCTTTTCAAGCTAATGATAATTGATCACCGAACTCTGATGTCAAGATGAGGGCTATACAGCCATACCGTATTAGTGATGTATATAAGAGATCAGGATTGAAATAACAAGTAGGCATCACTATGTGAGAATGTTGATCTTTAGACTGGTAGAAAAAATATTTCTTCCATCAACACATTTATATTTAGTTAAGAAGAAAAATTTGAGAGGTTGACTTTCTAGTCATGAATGCCAAGTTCAACCAAAGTCCATTTTCCAAAGAATAACTTGACTAATGCTTAACGTCTCAGCTTTGATTGTGTCCTCTGTGAAATTTTTATGTTTGGAAGGTGACACTCCTCCTGTTGTTAGAACATGTGGTGTTGGTTTAAAAAACTAATGCAAGGGTGGATTATAAATTTAGTTCTCGAGCTGAAGCTTAAAGGAAATGCTTTTCTTTTTGGTATAATGTTTTTTC
>KE504658.1:1653025-1686754 GCA_000441515.1 Elaeis oleifera
TCGGACTCTGTCTGAACCTCCATTGCGGATAGGTTCCGGACGAACTTCTACAACAGACGGACTCCAGCAGCTGGATCTCTACAACGGTCAACCGTCTCCGGTGCTTGCCATATTCCCCCCCCCCCGACCATCAATCTCCAATAGTGTCAGTCGAACTCCAACAAACGCCAATCGAATTTCCACAGGACTCTCCAGACTCCTCCAGCGGATGAACCTCTGCAACGCCATCCGAAGTCCTCTGCCGGTTAACCCTCTACTGGATTCTTCATGGAGCCGGACTTCACCAACAAAAGTCTCCGTCTGAGCTCCTACAGTAAATAACGTCCACCTGCAGCCTCAGCGCCCAAGGCACACGACAACCGTAGGCCCGTCGGCAACCTCAGAAACATCCGAGCCTCACTTAGACAGAAAGCCACCCCGCTCCACCAGATACCTCAACCGAGCTTCAACCGACAGGCCCGAACTCCTTTGCAAGTCGCGGCAATGGCCACTGCCCTGCTCCACCTCTTGTGACGGATCCCACGTAGCTCCACCACTCTCTGGCAAGTCACGACAACGGACATCACTCCACTCTTCATAACAGACTCCACGTGGCTCTAAACGACCCCTGACGCCACTATTCTCTGTAACAAACTCCGCATGGCCCCGAACGGCCCACTACCAAGTGGTTATAGATGTCATTGTCAATCAGTTACGTCCTCCGTCTATAAAAGGGGACCCCAGATACGTTCTTCTCTAAGCTTAAAAATTTTATCTCGAAACTCTGCTAAAATTTTCATTCGAGCACTCCATTTCTGTTGAGGTAGAGTACTGACTTGAGCATCGGAGGATCTTACCGGAGCACCCCAACTTCGATTTAGACTTTCTTTGTAGGTCCCGACGGTGACTGCGGCTCCCTCGACTCCAACTTCTTCGGCGCCAGCAAAATTTTGCACCAACAAATGCTAAGCTCGATGTTTTACGATCTGTGGTCACTACGGACCAGCAATAGTTTGCTATCATGATACGGCAAGTCAAGATTTTAACAGAAGCTGTTCACAACTTACAACAGACTGTGAAACAGCGATAGCAACAGCAATGTCCAAAGGAGTCGGAGCCACAGCCTGTGCAATCAAGACATAACCGACAGCCTCCTCCACGCAACAAACTTGGCACTCGCACCATGCCGATCCTCAATCTATTCGGCACTCACATCATACCGATTTTCGACATGTCCGACATACTAATTCTAAAGAACTTCTCCTTCCCTTGACAAACTTTCAAAAAGAGGAAAATGCCTCATTCTCCTTCAAGTTCTTCTGGGGAAGATTCTATCTTGAGATTATTTCGATATTTTGATGAATCTCAGAGATAACTGGATGACTATGACTGCAAGCTGTGGGAGATTGATCACCGACTCAATCAACTCTAGCTGGACAATCAAGTTTCATCTAGCATTCTCAGCATCAATACTCATCCTCCATTTTTCCTAGCCTGATTCAAGATGCCACAAATGGTGCTTTATGATTGCTCTACCGATCCACTCGATCATCTGGAGAGCTATAAAGCTCTCATATTTCTTCAGGGAGCTTCCGACGCTCTCCTTTATGTGGCCTTCCTGGTTACTCTTCGAAAACCTACTCGAGCCTGATATTTTGGGCTTCAACCGAGAAGTATTCATTCTTTCGAGTAGTTTGAATAGCTATTCGTGGCTCACTTTAGTACTAACAGAAGAATGCCATAAAATTCTGACAACCTCTTCTCCGTCAAACAACAAGAGGGGGAGCCATTGAGAGATTATGTGATGCACTTCAATGCCGCCATATTAAAGATCCGCGACCTCAATGAATCCATGGCCATTTTGGCCATGAAGAGAGGACTCCAAAATTTCAAATTTACTTATTCTCTGGATAAGAAGTTTCCTCAAACTTATACTGAACTTCTCGAGCATGTACAAAAGTATATTCGCCCCGAGGAAGGTGCTTCTGACCAGCATCAATCCAAAAAAAATGATCAAAAAAGAATGAAGAAGAATGGCGCCCCCATAGGGCCTAGCAAGGTTCGAACTGATAAAGCGGCCCCACCTCACCAACAAAATCCAAATTCAAAGAACTTTGATTATAGGTATGACTCTTACACCCCCTCATTGCTCGTTCGTAAATCTCATGAAGATCAAATGAAAGAGCTATCTCTGACAACCTCAATCGATGAAGACACCACCGACGTCCTGTAACAAAAAAGATATTGTCGGTTTCATCGCGACCATGGTCATGACACTGAGCAATGCATCCAGTTAAAAGATGAGATAGAGGTCCTAATTCATCAAGATTATCTTCAGAAATACTTGCAGGACTGTCCGGCTCAACTACCTACGGACCAACAAACTTAGCCGCATCCCGAGGAAGAAATTCATGCTCAACCGACGATAGTTGTGATCAATATAATCTCTGAAGAAATAGCACCTGGGGGGCAGAATACTCAGAGAACTCGTCGAAGCACCAATGGGGAGAGAATACAATTGCCTTCTTTAATAAAGATCTACGAGTTCAAACTCCTCATGATGATACTGTTGTCATCTCCATGACAATAGTCAATTATGATGTAAAATATTATTTAGTCGATAATAGAACCTCAATAGATATATTATTCTATGATACCTTTTCTAAATACAATTATCTATTAACCGACTAAAACTAGTTAATATGCCTTTAGTCAGATTTATGGATGTCTTGGTGAGAGTAGAAGGAGAAATAGTATTTCAGTCACTGCCGGACAACGACCATGACAGTCAACCATATGACTTAATTTCTGATAGTCCAAGTTCTCTCGACTTACAATGTAATATTGAGACAATCCAGATTAAATGCAATTTGGTCAGTGGCATCGACATATCACCTCCTCGTCCGTTTTCTTACAACAAACGAAATTGAAGAAATGAGAGGAGACCAACAACTAGCCTGACAATGTTATTGATGATGATCAAAGGACAAAAACCTCTAGAAGCTCTTCCTATCAATGGGTTAGACTAGTGAGAGGAAGAAAGCTGAGGAGAATCTACCAAATAGCTTGTCTCAATACCCTTGAAGGAAGAAGACCCGACAAGAACTATTCAAGTTGGATCCATATTGAGTCAAGATCTTCGGGAGAAGCTCGTATTTTCCTATAGAAAATACCAATGTTTTACATGGTCAGCTTCGAATATACCAGATATACCTTCTGACATGATTGTCTATAAATTAAATGCTGACTCCAAGTGTAAGCCAATACCTTAGAAGAAAAAAATTTTGCTCTTGAAAGACAAAAAGCCATCAACGAAGAAATCGACAAATTGCTAGCCATAAACTTTATCCGAGAAGCAAACTACCCAGATTGGTTGACAAATGTAGTGATGGTCAAGAAGGCCAATAGTAAGTGGAGAATATGCATTGATTACACCAACTTAAATAAAACTTGACCAAAAGATAATTTTCATTGCTGAGAATTGACCAGCTAGTCGACGCTACATCGGGCCATCAACTCTTAAGTTTTATGGATATTTTTTTTGACTATAATCAAATTCAGATGGCATCCGAAGATGAGAAGAAGACTGCGTTCATCATCGAGAAGGGCCTATATTGCTACAAAGTTATACCTTTTGATCTCAAAAATATCAAAGCGACATGCCAATGATTAGTCAATAAGATCTTTAAATATCAAAATGATCGCAACATGAAGATATATGTCGATGACATACTTATAAAAAATGATGAAGCCTCTCGACATATCAACGACTTAGCAGAAGGCTTCGATGCCCTAAGAAATACTAAATAAAGTTAAATCCAACTAAGTGTGCATTCGAAGTAACTTCAAAAAATTTTTGGGTTCATGGTAATAAGAAGAGCTATAGAAGCTAATTCTAAGAAGATCAAGACGATCCTCAACATGAAACCTCCAACTTTGAAGCAAGATATTCAAAAGCTAATCGGATGCATTGCATCTCTCAATCAATTTATTTCCAAATCGATAGAATGATGTCTTTCGTTCTTCAAAACACTTAGAAAATAAGAATTTCAACTAGACGGATGAATGCCAGAAGGCCTTTGAAGATTTGAAATCATACTTGAGTTCTCCTCCTCTATTGACGAAGCCGAACACGGATGACGAGCTATTCATGTACTTGGCTACATCTTCTGAAGCCATAAGGTCGGTCTTAGTCCAAGAAGATGGAGTGCAAAAATTCATTTACTATATAAGTTGGGTCTTACACGGTGCATAGATATTCCGATATCGAGAAGGTCGTCTATACAATCATCATCAGCATATGACGGCCATGCGCATATTTTCAGGCCCATTCGATAAAGTTTTAATCGATCTTTTCTTGAAAGCCTTGCTACAACGGCTAGATTCTTCGAGAAAAATGACAAAATGGGCAATTAAACTCAATGAGTTCGATCTTTCTTATCCTCCTCGATCTTCAATGAAAGCTCAGATATTGGCTGACTTTGTCGTCGAATGCATAGTATCAAAAGATAAAAGAATTCAAGAGCAATATGAAGAACAAACTTTGGAACCGACATAGATCCTGCATGTAGATGGAGCATCTAATGCACAAGACTGTGGAGCAGATCTCATTTTGACTAATGTTGATGGAGTGGTCAATGAATATGTTCTTCAGTTTGCTTTCAAGACTTCAAATAATCAAGCTGAATATGAAGCTTTGATAGCCGGCTTAAAAGTAGCCAAAGATCTCGACATGAAGCAATTGAAAGTCTTCACTAACTTATAGTTGGTGGCTAGATAAGCCCAAGAAGAATATGAGGTACGAGACTCAATTCTAGCAAAGTATCTTTGTAAGCTCCAATCTCTATAATCAAGCTTCGATTATTTCAAGATTTTTCACATTTTTCACTCAAAAAATGTTCGAGCTGATTCTTTATCCCAGCTCGCAACATCCGGATGCCACGAGCTAGGAAAGTTCTTCATTGAATACCTTGACAATCCAAATATCGATGTTGAGGAAGAAGTTCACCAGGTTTAAGTTGGTCATGAACCGAGTTGGATTGATCCATTCATTGGATACTTAACCAACAGGACACTATAGATAGATCATGTAGAAGCATGACAAGTAAAGCGATTGGCGACTCAATATGTGCTCGTTAATGGCAGCTCTATAGAAGATCCATTTCTCTACCCCTACTCAAATGTCTTTACCCCACCGAAGTCAATTTTGCCCTCAGAAAAGTTCACAAAAAGATCTGCAGTAATCACCTGGGGTAGATCACTATCCTATAAAATACTTCAGCAAGAATATTATTGGCCAACTATGTAAAAGGATGCTGCTGACTTAGTCCAAAATACGATCAGTGCCAAAGTTTTGCCAACATTCAAAGACTTCCATCAAGCCATCTTACTTCAACATCGATGCTTTGGCCATTCGACTAATGGGAAGTTGACATACTCAACCCATTTCCTCCTACAAGCGAATAACGAAGATTTATAATAGTCACCATCGATTATTCACTAAGTGGATAGAAGCAGAGCCACTGGCACAATAATCGAGAAAAAGACAATGGATTTCTATGGAAGTTGGTCATTAACCATTTTGGGCTACTCCGAGTAATCATTATGGACAATGATTGACAATTAAATATTGTTAAGTTTGAAGAATTCTGCATAAAGTATTAGATTATCCATAAATTCACTTCAATCGGACATCCATAATTTAACGAAGAAATTGAAATGACCAATAGAACGATACTACAAGGCCTAAAGACAAGATTAAACCAAGCTAAGAGATACTAGGCTGATGAGTTATACAGTATTTTATGGTCCGACCGAACAACTCTTCGAATCATGAATGGAGAAACACCTTTCACTTAGCATTCAGAACTGAAGCTGTAATTCTTTTGAAAATCGGCTTATCATCGATAAGGGTGGAACATTATGACGAGTCAACTAATTTGAACAGATAATGTGCCGACTTAGACTTACTTGATGAAATTCAAAGGCAAGCTCAGTTAAGGATAGCCTCATATCAACAACGGATAGCTCGGTACTATAACTCCCAAGTTAAATCCAAAATTTTTCATTTAAGAGATCTTATTCTCAGAAGAGCCAAAATCATCAAACCAACTAAGTAAGAAAATTATCGTTGAATTGGGAAGGTCCCTACAAAATCTCCAAAGTATTTCAATCAGATATATATAAAATTGTGAACTTAGATGGCACAGAAATTTTTTGAACTTAGAATATCGAGAATTTACGTATGTACTATCAATAAGTCATTGAATATATTATACAAATGACTTCTTTGCTACAACTCTGTGCCAATAAGTTCAACTACTCAATAATCAACCGAATAATATGATTGACTAACACTCGATCATATAACTAAATCATTGACTTACATCCGACGAAAAGTTAGTCAGCTGGCATCCGATTAGCTAACTTAGGATTTGCAATACCCAAAATAATAGTTAGTCTGATAATACCTGATTAACTAATGGTTAAATAATCTAAAACAAACTAAGTTAATAAACTTTTTCAACTATGTTCTCGACGATCGACAATCTTACTTAGTCATTTTATCGAAAGTATCAAATGAAGACACAGAAGTAGGTCAAGGAAAAAAGTTCATTTCATTTCAAAAGAAAATTGTACATGGTTGGAAGAAAGTAAAATACAAAAGATTCAAGGATGTGCATCGGGGCTGGCTGCTTCATCGGTGGCTTCAAGGGCCTCATCCTCCTCACCATCATCGGGAACCTCACCAGGATGCAATCCGCTCAAGTCTAGTTTGGGATGGAGGCAATGAAGGGCCATTTTACAATCTTCAAAGCTGACTTGGTAAGCAATAGTCGATTCCTCAGCAACCTCATCCTCAAACTCTCGAGAAGCTCAAAACTAGACCAGTGCCCAAGAAGCTACTTTTTGGATCTGAGTTTCTACTATCGACACTTTCTTCTCTGCTTTTCGGAGAGCCTTCTCGGCATCTCTCCTTTTATCCCTCTCTTTAGTGAGTGCAATTTCCACCAACTCTATTTCCTTCTTGAAGTTGGCTTTCAGCTTCTCTACCTTTTCCTTCCT
Organism: Elaeis oleifera; assembly: GCA_000441515.1. Classification (NCBI taxonomy): domain Eukaryota; kingdom Viridiplantae; phylum Streptophyta; class Magnoliopsida; order Arecales; family Arecaceae; genus Elaeis; species Elaeis oleifera. The sequence goes on from KE504658.1 coordinate 1,660,070, forward strand.
CTTCAGTTGAGACTCTAGTTTTGCAATTTTGTCCTGGGAAGGAGCCAGCTTGGCCTCTAACTGAGCCAGATCTTCTTGGTATTTTTTCTCTGCTCTTCGACTGTGTGGAAAAATTTTTCAGCTACTTCAGCCCGAGCATTAGCAATCTAGGCCTGATCTTCTAGTTGATGAGTAAGTCAGCAAAGCCGGACGGTCCTTTATATAAAATGGTAGTGTCATGTACCAACTATAAGAAGATAAATTTTTAAGTCAGAAACTCAGGAAGAAATCAACATATAAATGAATACCGAGAAGATGAATGTTCAGACTTACCAACAATAGCAATGCGTAGCAGGCCGAAATGATCTCCTCAGTTGGACGAGCCTCCCTTTCTTCCCTATCGGTGGAGAGCATAATTATCTTCATCAGCTCTCTGGCAAGATGATGGTCTCGGAGTGCCGTGTCAATTATCTTGACGTGCATCTTGAGTGCAACGTACCCTCCTTGCATGACTCTAGAGGGGCACGCTCCATGGTGGAGGCGGAGGCCATCAGCGCCTTTCCTCTCTTGGCACCTAGTCCTGCAACGGCTTAAGAAGGTCGATTTAATGCAACTCGAATGGCATCCAAAATTCCTTGTGCCAGCAAAGCTTGCACTGTGGAGATGGTAGACCTAGTCTGTGCCTCACCGATGATGATGACATCATCATCCTGCTTGGTAGATGATGCTGGAGGTAGAGTCATGGCCCACAGCAGCGAAGATATCCTGAGCGGCGATGGTGGCTGGGTACTCCTCGGCACACTCGAGGAAGATTCTCCTCGGGGCTTCTCCGATGGTCCCCCGAGAAGGCCCCCCTTGGGATGAACCCAGCATCTTTTAATGGCCCGCTAAATAGATGCAATTGAAATCTTCATGGTTGCAAGCCAAAGAGGAAAGTTAGTCTCAAGACTAGAAGAAAACCAATAAAAGAAGTTCAAAAATTCAAAGAGAAAAAAAGACTCTACCTGAAGAGTTAACTGGATTTGGTCCAGTATCGTATAAAGACTACTTCGTAAGCAATTCCCGTTGTACTGGAACTATAGCACCGAGCAGTAATACATGGTGCTCTCTATCTTTCTTAAGGACTACTTCATTATTATTAAGAGAAAGATCAGGAGTAGTTCAAATCCAATTGAAACCCCACGGGTGGTCGGCAGCAAATAAAAAACCTATTCTTCCACTCGTGGACAAAAGAAGAAAGCCCAATGATAAATTGATGCTGTGCTAGAACCATAACACCAAGTAATAAAACATAGTGCTCCCACTATGCTGGAACCATAACACCAAGCAGTAATATATGTGCTCCTTGTCTTCCTCAAGGACTACTTCGTTCTTGTTAAGAGAAAATTCGGGAGTGATCCAAATCCAATTGAAATCCCATGGATGGTCGGCAGCAATATAAAAAACTTATTCTTCCATCCGTGGATAGAAGAAGGAAATTCGGTGATAAATTGATGGTGGTATCGGGGACTGAAGAACCACCATCCCCTTTTTCGAGGATGTTTCTTCAACATGAATAGAGCACGAAAAAATGAGATTCTCAGCTCAAAATGGAGAAGGTGGCAAAGAACGACAAAAGAACAAAGAATGCTAATGGAGTTTGGAGCTAGTTGGGCCAGGACTATAACATGTAAGTTCAAAACATTGGCAATAAAAGGATGCAAAGTAAATCGAAGTCCTGATCGAAGAAATTCTTTGTAGATGGCGATATAGCCATCAAGAGGATGGATGACCCGACCATATAGGCCAGAAGCCGACAATCTATAATGACTCGGGATCCGATAATGGTCCCTCAAGTGTTGAATGTCGGATTTAGATAATTCGAACCTCTGATGAAGAGGTTCAAAAAGATTCTAGGTAGCCGACTGATCATTAGACTCATGAGAACCAAAATAGTCCTACCGAGAAGAAGTAACATCTTTGGGGGCATTCCAAAGAACCTTCTCAGTTTTCCCTCGAGTAGTTAGAGTCCAAAAATTTTTGTCTCTCAAAAAGTTCTCATCCAAACTCTCTCCTAGAAGAAGACATCCTATAGTTTAAATTGAGAAAGCAAAAGGAAGAAATAAAGAGATTGACCTTAAAATAGATTAGACGACGACAATGAAGAAGCCGATAGTGATGGAGACAAAAATACCAACAGTGGAGGAAAAGGAGATGGACTCTTCTGCAAACTAGTAGCAGGGATGAAACCAGCAGGAGGAACCCATAAATGAAAGAAGATTCAAAGGCAAAGAGACCCCCTATTTATAGGGATGCTCGACGGCTAAGATTGATGCTAAGAACCCTGCCACAATTAAGGATGTCGATACGTGGTAGAAATCTCAGCCGATGACTTCTCCGGCCATTCGACGCACTACTGCTATGATTTTGCCATATCAGTTGAATTAGCCAGAAGAATAGCCAAGCAAATAACTGATTGACACATGGCCAACATGGACAATTTGGAGGTCATTACTCTGACGGTGAAATCTTTCGTAATCATTATGGAAAGCCTTTTCAAGTGACCAGCAACCATAATTGCTGCATGTCCTATGAAAAAATAGAATGATTGCATATTCATGATGCTACAAAATAGCCGCACGATCCACTAGATGACAAAATGACTAGACGTCTCCTTTCGAGACAACAATACATGAAATCAGTTAAGAAGAAAACTCAAAATTGAGCGTGAAGTTCAAAATCCCGATTAACTTTCTTCTCCCAATGTCACTACATCATATCGGACTTGGGACTTGTGAGCAAGTGTTGGGGTAAATCCTTGAATGATCGACTAAGATGACAACACCGATGTTGATACCAACCGACAATCTAATTCGAGTTTTACCCAAACTGGGACGATGCGACCGACCAGCAATTCGATATACAACCGACACTTCTAGCTGATTTTTGGTTGAGGATTTCCTCGATATTTAGCTGTACATTTTGGAAGACGACCTTCGACCTTGGGATAATAGAGGCCAAACAATGGTTATTTAACGTGGGTATTAATTGCTCATAATTATGAGGTCGTGGGATGTAATAACCACCCACTAATGGCCCATTACTCAGTTTCTACGTTACTGATGACAGTTATCAGAATAACTACCCACCTAAATGTAGTTACACCTACGTTCCCATATTCTGAGAGATGGGAGTTACAGAATAATAACAACTCCAACCTATATAAAGGGAGGTAAAAGGGGGACCAAGGGGGGGCTCTTTTTTTTACGTATTCTATTGCTCTCATTCTTCTGATTCTTTCAACTGTTCTTTTACTCCAACTGACTTAAGCAACGGAGGATCGTCCGTCGGACAACTTCTGACAAGAGGACTTCTTTTTGCAAGTTCTTCTTCTCCAACAGCTAGGCGCACTTCCTCGACTCCAAGCTGACTATCTCATTGGAGATTAGCGATAACATCTCCTAATCCACATAGACTATGAGCTAGATCTACTCTAATATCAATTGTAACAGCTCAAGATCTTACCGCAAAAAGCTAGCCAAAATGTTTACTTAGATTCGTTGGCCTTATATAAGTACCTAAAATCTAGAACTAAACATGGACCACATATATTCTCGTATCATTACAAGAAAACATGACCTTATCAAAACATATGATAAGATTTTGGCATATACACCAAAATTCCATACAGGCGTCCACATAATTATAGAGGGGACGGGCCGTGCCTTAGATAGTGGTCAGTCTTGGGGGTGCATTCTTGAAAATCTAGACCTAGTTAATCATTTCGTGGGCAGTCTGTTCTAGATGGTTGAAGAGTTCAATTAGCCCTTTTGAAACGGAAGAATTCAATTAGCCTTTTTGAGATGATTGAAGAACCACAAGGCACTTAGTAGCAGAACACAACTTTTCAAGTTTACGACAGCCATCAAAAGCAGAATTTCTCCTTGAAGACATTCAAAAAAGAACATTTAAGCACCTGCTCACAAAATAATGATGATGATGACAGCAACAGCAGCAACAATAATAACAACAAGAAGTCAAGCTCCTTCGGTAGTTCCAGCTCTCCTGGCTCCAATAATTAGTTGCCGAAGAAAACGGAATGCAGTCATCTTTCAAAAAAAGCCATCCATTTAGCAAATGTTTATGTGTTCAACACTTCTCTAAATACATTGCCCAATACTGTTTCGTTCGGAAAAAAATCAACTAATACTGCAATTTAACTATACATGTTCAAAACAATTCCATATAAAATCATCAAAATGCATTGTTCATATTTACAGGTTTTTCAAGTCCTCAGCTAAGTCCAAAAACTAGAGTGGAGACTGTTCTGGGGCTATGAAAATTCCTCCTTCAGCACATGCTCCCATCCAGATGGGGGGCTATCATATCCACCAGCGTGAAACCACTTCCCCTGCTTGTTTGTTATAGATGGCTGAATCACCTTTTCACCCAAAGAGTTCAAACAGAATTCTCTGGTTGCTGCATTTCCAGAAACACTTGAAGCCAGTCCAGTTTCTTCATTCTTGTTTGTATCAGAATGCTGTCTCTTCACAACTGAACCTGAATTTCTAGGTCCATCTTTCAGATATGAACTACTCTCCATGAAACCTAAATCAGCAAGCTTTGTGGATAGGTGCTTCAACACAGAATTATCTTCACTATCAGAACAAGGACTGTGCAAAGTCTCTTTGGTTCCTGAGCAAGCTCCAAAATCGAATGAGGCAAAAAGCTTCAGCTGTTCTTCAAATTTCCTAGAATTCCATATATCAATCTGTTGCCTAAGCGCTCTTGTTTGGGTCCTCACAGATGCTTCAAGATCCTCTGACTTGTCCTCACTTGATGAAAGCACAGGAAGTGCCTTTTCGGGTTTGCTGGAACCAAACTTACCTTCATCACCCAAGAGGGGGAAGTAACACAAAACAAGCTCTCCTTGGCCTTCAGTGGCGTGCAATGTCCATCAACATCATGCATGGTGCTTGGGCTTCGTGATCCAGTCACTTGGGAGGGCTTACCTGAAATTGTAATGAATCATTATTATTTGCTGCAAAGTATGTAATCTCTTTATAAGGACAGAAGTAAAAATGTCCAATCAACACCAAAAGCTTCACCTCTTGTCAGGCACTTATGGCTGTCCACCTCAATCTTCATGCGAGCAAGCTGAAGCTCATATTTAAGTCTACACACTGCAACTTCTGACTCAAGCCACAGATTCTTATATAACAGCACCTGTGGGTTGTCATCCTCCTCAGAAAAAGTTTTCTCTAGAACATTCCCTAGGTCCTGCAAATGGATAACAAGAGTAACAGCATGGTTGGGGAAATGTCTCTAGCTTCTATCTCAAAGGATTGGAAGTTATACCTGCATCATCCCATTGACTTTCCCGAAATTTATGTCACAACCTTTGGAAACAAAGTGCTGAAACTCACCATGCATTTCACCTTTCATCTCACCCATCTTGTTTGCTTTGCTCTGGCACACAGCATCAGTTTTAAACCTCCATTCTGAAAACAAGCACCCTCTAGCCTAGAACATGGGAACTGCCCTCAACAGAACCCTGAGGAAAACCATTTTTCATTAAATATGGTAAAGTTCGATGCAGGAGATGGTGATACAGGCAAAAGCCAGGGCAAAGAGTGTCAATAAGATGTCAATCTACAACAGAGTCCATGCTGAACATATACAGATAAAGCCACCAAAACGAAACATCAAGCGCAGAAGTGTAAAAGAACAGAGAGAACTGAGATGTCACAGCATGCTAATTTGATTCCTTTCAGAGTCATATCTGACAGGAGAGGAACATAATATCCTGCAGCTGAAAATAGACCTGCCAAGGGTTGGGTCTGTCCTGACCCGATTCGTAAGCCAAGCTGACCCATTACCCAACCTGACCAAAGATACCCGAATACAACCCAATGCGACTCAACCCTCGTCTCCTCTCCTCTCCTCTCCTCTTTTCCCAAAGACTGAAGCAAAGGGGATTTTTTGTTTTTCTTTTTTTTTTTTCTATTTGTTGACTCTAGCCATGGCAATTCAATCTCAATTCCTCAAAGGATTTGTCATCTTGATCGGAGCCACAAGTGATCTCCTCCCAAACCATAAATTCTTCACCCCCAAAGCAATCTCAGCAAGAAACCCTCCCCAAAACTGTACTTTTGATTTGATTTCCCATTCAATCTCATTCAGAACTCTCGCAAAATTGTTTTCTATGATTCTTTTGTATTGCATAAAGGATTTGAGGGATTCTGATCATGAAGGGGCTAGGGTCCAGCCACTGGAGGACCTAACAATCTCAGGCTTCAACATGAGGGATGCTGGGGGGGCAAGAGCAGAGATGAGGCACACTGTGTCATCTCTGCGCCACCCACCCCCCCCGCCACCCACCCAAACCCAACCAAATTACCTTATTGGAAATTTAGATATGGGTATCGGGTCAGGTTCTCCAGTAGTGCGGGTGGGTCGGTCTGGGTTTAGGGTCAGATGTGGTCCTAACCTGAGCCATTAACAGGTCTAACTGGGAATATACACTAAATAAATTGATTGAATGTGTCATTTACAAATTTATGGTTAACCTGTATTGAAATGACTAATGTTTTATCCATCACTTCACAATAGGAGCTCTCACCCCACCTCCATCCATCATCATCACACCATTGCAAGCCCACTAACTCTGTAAGTCCATTGTCCTATCAACAACCAACATTCCAGCTGCTCATCTATGACCTAGTATCACCATTGGAAAAAAAAGAAAAGAAAAAGACCTCCCTCCCATAATCATCATCACAACTTCCACTCCATAATCACCGCTGGACATTCTTCCTGGTGCCCCCACCCCCCTTTTCTCTTCTCCCAACTGCAAAAAGAAAAAAAAAATGAAACACCACTATACCCTTAAAACAATAGTTACTACTCAATATGATGCTATGGCCAGAATGGCAAAGAAGAAAACTATGACAACGGTGGTAAGGAAGCATTTTTAAAGGGTGTAGAGGCCAAATTTTATAAACATCAGGGAGGATCATTCCTTGTAATTAGGTATTGTTTGGGGGTGATACGTTGGCCACCACAGGTTAACAGAAATTGTTAAAGATCTTTGACCCCGTTCGGTGAAATATATCCTGAATACCGTCCGGATTCCGTTAGCGGTTGGTCTAAAAAAACCACCAAATAAATATCCCCAGAGACGTCTATGAGAAAAGAAACAGATGATGCTAAAAATTATTAAACGGAAAATGCCCTACTACAGTTAGAGCTCGCCTTCGTCAACTGTCGAACAAAACCGATCCCCCCATAGGGGTTTGGTAACGGAGCCCACCTTCGTCGACCGCTGGACAGAACCGATCCCCCTTTATAGGAGTCTGGCACTATCATGTCCTCCCCGATCCCTACTTGGAATCCAAGCAGAAGAACACCTGACGATCCTCCCTGTTAATCCAAAAGGCTCTGTCATCCGGCCATGTCACTCTGCTCATCTGTCGCACACCATATCTTATCACCGCCTCTTTCATGGCTGACTGCACACCAAGCCAATTTATGGCTGCTGTCAGAGGTATTTAAATACCTCACACAGCTCCATGCGACAGAATACAATCATAATGATCTTTTGTCCTTTCACCTTCCGCCTCAACCCTTCCTTAAAGGGACTTGGGCTAGAGTGGCAGCACTGATCCCCTAATCCAACCACGTATTCCTATGCCTTATCGAACCATATGGTGGCCGATCTCCCCCCAAGGTAACTTCCGGGCATCGAGAATCGAGCCAAAAAAAGCATGACTATTCCCTAGAATTCTTGGCCAATCCTTACCCATAATCAGATCAAAGGTCTTTTGCTATTACAACTAACAATTCCTAGGAGGTTGGCCGTTATAATATTGACCCTCCGAACAGAGCCATGCTAAAAGCCTTCTGATGTCCATATCTCTACTGCCGATCCTGAGGCCTATCGATCGATGGATAGGTGAACTCTAGCTTATCAATCGATCCCCCTCTTTGGTCGATTTCCTCCATTTAATAGCAGACTCCTATCGAAATCCCGACTTCGACATTCAAGAAGAGATTAGGCATTGAACCACAGACAGCAACCACGTGGACAAGCCGAAAGGTTAATAATGATCTTTGTCTAAACAAGTCAAGTCAGTGTGCATCACCCATATGCTCACTAAGCCTATGTCATGTCGTCTTTTTTGTCAGCTGCACGACAAGCAAAGAACAACTTATCAACTAACATGATTTGTACGGCTCATCATCATTGATTCTTTATAAGTGAGGTAAGAGGGCAATCCCCAGGTACGCTCATGTGTGCGTCCAAAAAATACTTTTGTTCCTCCATTCTCTCCCTCTCCTCTGTTGTGCCAGCTTCCTGACTTGACCGTCGGAGAGTCCTTGCCGGAGCCAACTCCGATCAGGACTTGTTTGCAGGAACACCGCTCCAGTGGTCTTCCGTTTGCTCCAACCATTTTCGTGTGGGTCGGAAATCTTCCGCAATAGATTGATGCTAGAGGAAGGGGTCCAGCCCCCACAGGAGAGGAGAGAGCCTTGAAATTGCTATGACGCCATGCAAAGGAGCATCATCCTGCCGATCGAACATCGCAACTTCTCGACCGATAGACAACCAACCTGATCCCCAAGTACATGTACCCCGATGGAGGTCCCACCGCCGGTCATTCCACCGCATGGAACGGCTGTTGGTGTGGATCAGTTTAACCTGCTGGTTCAGCAGGTCCCAAATCTAACCACGACGGTGCGGGTGATACAACAAACAACCTTTCACCACCTGCCGTATTTTTGCTTGAACATCCTCAGACTTAGCCGCAAAGGCGAAGTCGTCAAAATCACCCAAAAGGCTTGGAGCTTGATGCTCAACGATCTCCGAGTCCTTGTTCGGAGCATGGTTCCACTTTAGGACGGACCTACTCCCTTCATACCAGAGCCTATACTACCAGAGATGCAGAAGTTGATCACCAACTTCGAGATATGAGACAAATGATCCAGACTCTACAAAATTGAGCCCACGCTGGAGATGATAGTTACAAGGCTGATCCTCCCTTCAGTACTGAAATTATGAGTCAATCGCTCCCTCACCACTTCAAAATGCCCCAGTTGGAGAGCTAAACGGATCAATGGACCCCGTGGATCATTTGAAGAGTTTTAAGGCGATAATGCTACTCTATGGAGCTACTGATGCTACACTTTGTAGGGCATTTCCCGCTACTCTTAAAGGTGTGGCCCGACACTGGTACGACAGTCTAAAGCCACATTCAATCTCCTCATTTGACCAGATGAATCGCTTCTTTGTAACCCATTTTGTAAGTAGCCGCAGACAAAGGGATCTAATTTCTTAATTAATATCAAGCAAAGAGAGGGAATCTCTCCGATCATATCTTGGCCGTTTTAATGCAGCTGTCTTGAAAGTACACGACTTGAATCAGTCAATCGCAATGATAGCCTTAAAGAGTGGACTCTTGAAGAATAACCTTCGATATCCTCTGGAGAAGTCTTATCCTCGAGACTTAGCAGAGATGTTGGCTAGAGCGACAAAATATGCCCGCATCGATGAAGTCTTCGAAGCTGAACTTGCATCCAGAGGGCCCTAAAGAAAGAGAAAAAGTAGAGCTTGAGAAGTTCCAATCGTGGAGAACTCAAAAGGATTTCCGACAAGTCCGATCTCCCCCCAGGCGCAATCGATCCTGAACCCCCCCAAGGGGATGCCAGCAGATAAGTTCAACCAGAAATGGCATCCATCTCCACCCAAAAAATTCACTAACTATACTCCTCTTAATGTCCCTAGAACACAGGTTCTCATGAAGATACATGGCCAAATTCCTCAGCCACAAAGGATGAGGAGAAATCCCATGCACCAAAATCCGAACAAGTTCTGCCTCTACCACCGTAATTATGGCCACGACATCGAAGACTGTATTCAGCTTCAGAACGAGATTAAGAAACTTAATTATCGTGGATGTCTAGACCGATTCATCAAGCATCGTCTGGGACATCATGAGGAGCACCGAAGGGATCCCTCACAGCCAGAGTGTCGATCGAAGTCCCCAGAAGATCGATCTTCGGCTGGGATCATCAATGTAATAGCCGGAGGACATCGGCCTTAGAATGAAGAAGCTGAATCCTCTAAGAAGCCTAAAATCGAGGAGCCTATCACCTTCACTGAAGAAGATGCTCTGGGAATCTTATATCCGCATAATGATGCGGTTGTTGTAACTCTTAACATAAAAAACTATCTTGTACGTCGTGTCCTGATAGACAATGGAAGTTCTGCGAATGTATTATTTTATGATGCTTTCTCTAAGATGAAAATATCCCATGAACGTTTAAGGCGACTGGATGCTCCGCTGGTTGGATTTACTGACGATGCGATATCTGTCGAAGAGGTAGTCACATTACCCGTGATTGCTGGCCAGACCCCTCACCGGTCAACGGCTCAAGTGGACTTCTTAGTAGTACGGGCGTCCTCCGCGTACAACGCTATCATCGAGCGTCCTAGGCTGATGCCCTCCGAGCAGTAGTATCTACTTATCACCTCAAGATGAAGTTCCCAACCCGTGAGGGGGTCGATTAGGTTCGGGAGGATCAGGTGTTGGCGCGCCAATGCTACTCCATCGCACTCAGGGACACCAAGCAACTGGAGACCTATCCTATCAACAAACTAGGTATCCATGACGATCTTACTAAAGAACGAGAAGAGCCGGTGGAAGACCTCGAAGGGATCCCATTAAGCGATGGGAACCCAGAACACATGATGCAAATCAGGTCCAAGCTGAACCCAAAAGTGAGAAGAGAACTTGTTCCTTTTTACAGAAGAACGTGGACGTTTTTGTCTGGACTTCGACAGATATGCCCGGGATTGACCCCACCGTAGCAGTACATCGATTGAATGTCAAGCCTACCTATCGTCCAGTCAAACAGAAGAGAAGAAATTTCGCCTCCAAACTACAGAGGGCTATGGCTGAAGTAGGAAAGCTGCTCAAGACTAATTTATTCGAAAAGTAATTTATCCTGACTGGATTATTAATGTTGTTTGGTAAAAAGGGCTAACGGCAAATGACGGATCTGTATAGATTTCAGAGATTTAAATAAAGCATGCCCGAAAGACAGCTACCTCTTGCCCTCAATTGACCAATTGGTAGATGCTACTTCAGGACATGAGCTCCTCACCTTTATGGATGCCTTCTCAGTATACAATCAAACTCGAATGGCATCTGAAGATGAGAAGACCACCTTTGTTACTGATCGGAGTCTTTTTATTACAGGATTATGCCCTTTGGCTTAAAGAATGCAGGTGCCACTTATCAATGACTAGTGAACAAGATGTTCGAACATCAGATCGACCGAAATATGGAGATCTACGTGGATGACATGCTCGTCAAGAGCAAAACTTCATCCTGCCACATGGACGACCTCCGAGAGACCTTCGCCACACTTCGAAGATACCAAATGAAACTGAACCCAACAAAATGTGCTTTCGATGTAACCTCAGGGAGGTTCCTGGGGTTCTTGATTTCAAATTGAGGCATAGAGGACAATTTAAAGAAGATTGAAGATATTCAGAACATGAGTCCTCCGAAAATCATAAAGGAGGTTCAGAGCCTCACTGGACGGATAGCGGTGTTCAATCGATTTGTGTCCAGATCGGCCAAAAGGTGCCTTCCATTCTTAAGGTTTAAGGTAGCCTAAGAACTTATGGACCCTAAATTCAGTTATGCTTTTAAAGAGCTCAAAAATTATTTGACTTCTCTGCCACTTCTCAGTAAACCAGTAATAGACGAAGAACTTTATTTATACTTGGCAGTATAACCAATTGCCGTGAGCTCTGTCTTAGTCCAAGAATAAGAGAATCCAAAAGCCCATTTATTATGTTAGCCGAATCCTGCACGATGCCGAGACACGATACCTTAAATTGGACAAGCTCATCTTCGCCCTTATCATCTTCGCTCGCAGGCTCCAGCCATATTTTCAGGCACACCCGATCGTGGTTATGACTGATCAACCTTTAAGGGCAACATTGAATCACGCTAATACTTCTGGACGATTAGCAAAATGGGCAATTGAACTCATGCAGTACGGGGTAGAATTCAGACCTCGGCCTTCCATTAAAGCTCAAGCTCTAACTGACTTCGTTGTAGAGTGCACTGTCACTGAAGACCAAATTGAACTGGAAGTGGCTACCAGGACTGAAGCATCCAATCAGGGCCTACCTAGCATACAAGATGAGACTTGGACTGTAAATGTGGATGGATCTTCTAATTCTGCTGGGCCCGGTGCAGGCTTGCTCGTTTTTGGACCGAACGAATTTGTTGCAGAATATGCCCTACGGTTCGACTTTCCTACCACCACCAATGAAGTCGAATACAAAACCCTTCTAGCCGGGCTGAGGATCGCATGAGAGTTGGGAGCCAAGAAGCTGAAGGTCTACACTGATTTGCAACTGGTAGCTGGTCAAGTCAAAAGAAGTATGAAGCACGAGAGGAGAATATGAAGAAATACCTCTCAAAAGTAAAGAATCTTATCTTGCTATTTTCTTATTTTGAAATTCAGCGAGTTCCCTGATCAGAGAATTTGAGGGCCGATCTCCTCTCCAAGTTAGCAACTTCGACACCAAGCGACCTCCCTAAGGGTTCATTTTTTGAAGTAGTAGAGAAGTCTTGAAGATCCGATCCCCATGTTACAAATTGTTGAAGAACCCAGCTGGATTGATCCATTTATCCGCTTTTTAAAAGATAGAATTTTACCAACTGACTCAAAAGAAGCCAAGATAGTTAAGTACCAGGCCCCCATTATATCCTTCATGAAGGCCAACTTTACCGATGGTCCTTGTCTTTGTCACTTCTTAGATGCCTCCGCCCCTCTGAGGCAGAATATGCTCTTCGAGAGGTATATGAAGGGATATGCTAGAGTCATATAGCCGATAAATCACTGGCTTACAGGCTACTCCGGTAAGGATATTATTGATCCAAAATGCAGGATGATGTCGTCAACTTCGTCAAGCGTTGTGATCGGTGTCAAAGGATAGCCAATGTCCAGCATCAGCCAACGGCTTTATTAACTCCAATTGCAGCTCCCTGGCCATTTGTACAATGGGGATGGATATTCTAGGTCCTTTTCCCTTGACTTCAGAACAAAGAAATTTCTGCTTGTGGCTATAGATTATTTCATAAAATGGGTAGAAGCCGAACCTTTGGCCAAGATTACTGAGGTGAAGGTAATCGACTTCGTCTGGAAAACCATCATTTGTAGATACGGCCTCCCACGAGTAATTATTACGGACAACGGGCGTCAATTTTCTGGATCCAAATTTGCTGAGTTCTGTCGGGATCGTGGCATCTCACAACATTTTACATCGGTAGGACATCCACAAACCAATGGTGAAGCTAAAGTTACCAATAGAACCATTCTGCAAGGACTCAAAACCAGAGTTGATCGAGCCAAAGAACTTGGGTTGATGAACTGTACAATATACTATGGGCTTACAGAATCACCCAAAAGACCCCAACAGGTGAAACTCCTTTCAAACTCTCTTTTGGTACAGAAGCTGTCATATCGATGGAAATCGAACTTCCATCATTTTGTATGAAAAATTATGATGACGAAGCTAATGCGGAGCGACTCCATGCAAATTTAGACTTGTTAAAAGAAGTTCATGAAAAGGCCAAAATTCGGATGGCAGCATATCAACAGAAGATGGCTCGGTATTATAATTCCCGTATTAGAAATAAAGAGTTCAAAATGGGTGATCTGATTCTACGAAGAGCTGAAGTCTCTCAACCTACCGAGCATGGGAAGCTAGCCCCTAGATGGAAAGGCCCTACCAAATGGAGGAGATCGTCAGACTTGGGACTTATTGCCTCAAGCAGTTGGATGGAACACTTCTTTCTCGCCCCTGAAACTCAGAAAATCTCCATATGTATTATAAATGATGTATTTGGTTAATAAAGTATCTCTCCTTTCTGGATGATCTCATTTGTAAGTCGACTCTCAATCAAAGGCTGATGCCCGTTCCACTACGGCAGTAAGCCCCCACCTATTCGACGAGAGTGCGTTAAGCCCCCACCTATTCGATGGGAGTGCAGTAAGCCCCCATTTATTCGATGGGAGTGCGTTGAGCCCCCACCTATTCGGAGTGCATTGAGCCCCACCTATTCGGTAGGAGCGCAGTAAGCCCCCACCTATTCGGTGAGAGTGCGTTGAGCCCCCATCTATTCGGTGAGAATGCAGTGAAACCCCCACCTATTCAACAGGAGATATCAAGATGTGTATACGTTTCGTTGAGCATTGCCTAAGCAGCAGTCTTTGCATGAAGACAACAGATCAACTAGTGAGGGATGATTATAAAAATTCGCCCGACTGATATTCATTTGAAGGGTCGCTTGAAATTGAATCTAGCAGTAAGCGTCGTTTCTACTGAAGGAGTCCCAACAATAGTTGGAGAACGATAAGCAAAATTAAATAACTTTTAATTATTCTTTCTAGTCATCAAAAATAGAGCACCATGAGAAGTACAAAAAGATGAGGGATGATAGGAAAGAATAAAGGCCGATATCAACCATTAACTAGAGCATAGCTCACGAAGATTTCCACCAAATTTCTCCAGTATTATAGCCACGAGATCGAACAAGTTGTTAGTTGCAGATGCAGCATGATGACATCTCCACTTACCGCCGATAGCTTCCTCACTGATCCAGACAGGAAGCAGCATGACACCGCAGGCAGGAAGCAGCATGCCCGCACCAGCAGGCCATTAAAGGTCCATGGACGAGGTCTGCAGCCAGTTAGGACAGTCGCCCGCACCAAGAAGCGCCTGCATGGCCCTCCGACCATCCCTCTTGAAAGCACGCGCCCAGTTAAGCGCCACGAGGGGCTCCGCCTATAGACACGCCCGCTCTGAGTGCATTGGCTGAAGGAACTCTCAAGACAGAGGATCCACCTCTGCCAAAAGAGAGATGACCATTTCCAATACCTCCTAAACCAAGCCAGAGCTCACCAAACCAAGTTGGAGCCCATCACACACATGCAGGAAGACGCCTCCCCTCATTCCACAACGCTTAGGATACAATACCCCTCTTCAAAATGCTCCTCTAATAAAAAGAGCTAAACCTAAATATTATATAATTACCCATATTAACTGGCGCAATACAACAATCGCAAGATAGTTGTGAGCGCCCTTTGGGTTGGCATGCACCTAAGTACAGGTGCAGATGAACCAACCGTATTGTCCCATCACACTCTGCCCGAGTTCTGAACCAATAAACATTCAATGTAGGTATGAAAACATACGTATCCCGAAGATTATACACGATCTTCGGTTAGAACAGTGCTTAGTACTTTTGACTGGTATACACGCGATTATCCCCTATCTGATATGCGGGAGCAAGGGCAAATGTTAGACAAGAATATTGGGCTTTGACCGAAGCGAATCCTCATTAACGCCTAAACAAATTAATTCCTGTAGAGTTTATGTTGTCTAAATCACCGACTCCGCCTCCCAAGGCAAACTTTGCAGAAAGAACAACCCCACTCCCTTAGATTTCTCGAATTTTCACTACAAGGACATAACATATTGCAATACTTAGATACCTGTGTCCAATTTTTACATGGAACCTCTCACTTAATGCCCTAGCCTAATTGAAATATTCATCGTTCATAATTAGTTCAAGAAAAAACGTCGGAGGAAAGAACTTTTGGTGCCTACTCAAGTCGTTGAAAGAATGTCCCATTTTTTCGGGGGCTATGATAGATATTCGGATATCGATCTCCTCCAAAGGAGTTCACTCCAAACCCTCTAGTATCCGATCCCCGGGTAGGCCGAAGCCAAAGCTGAGCTATGCTACCTGATGATCTAGGTACAAGAATGGGGTCGGACTAAAGACGAATCTAAATCTAGAATGGATTCGTCACCTCTAAGTTTAGCGATATTGATACTTCAGACATGAGACCTTCAAAGCCGAACATTAAGACGTATCACCGACCTAATGAATGTAACAATTAATGAGGCATCTCAGCAGGAAGGATCACAAAAGGCTAAATGAACATAGCCTTAAATAAAGTATTTTGTATTGATTATAGAAGAGTTACAGCGAAATTACAATGAAGATAATAAAAATAAAAGAGAGTTCGCCTTCAGCTGACGGAAGTTAATAAGGCAGTTCTTCCCAATGACCTCTCAGGACCAGGACCAGGAACAAGGGCGATGGCCGAACTCTCTCATTCTTCAGACCCAATCTTTGGGATCTCAAGGAGACTACTTCAAGGAAAAGCTCAAAGACCTGTACTTCACATTCCCCAAATCCGGCTCTGAAGGCCTGACGAGATGCACCAGCGACCCGGATAGCCGCTTCTCTCTCTCTGAGCAACTTCAAATAAGATCTTACTTCTGAACCCACCTTCAGTGCTTCTTTTTGCGACCTCGCTTTCCGCCAGCTTAATTCAGAGTTCTGCCATCTCCGATCTTCTTTCCAATCATTTCATGAAGATTGGCATTGGCCCGCTCAGACGAAGTCAAATCGCATCAAAGCCTAGCCGATAATTGTTGTTCCTTCTTAATCATTCAGTCAGCAACCCTTAACTGCTCCAAACGAAGCTTGCTTTCAAGCTGTTTTATTTGACTAGCCGATCCCCATTGCGCAAACACTCGCGCCAAATGCAGTTCGCCTTCCAACTGCCTTATTCGGGCAACCGATTTCCATTAGGCCACACTTGCAGCTCTGACAATTGCGTCCCTCTCGACCAATTTGTGTTAGCAATGTAATCGCATAAGTTTAGTCAAGAGCCCTCACGAACACGATCCACTTCGGTCAAAAGATCTTCGCATTTCTTCATCATGATCAGTAAATCCAGTTCGGCCGTGGCCGCTACCTTCCTTGCCCTAGCTAACATCTTCTGTAATGCCCCAACTTGCAGTCGAATAGGCAACGCTAGCCTTATGGCTGGAGAATCTGTCTGTTGCCTGCGACGGCCCGACTAAAAGCAAACGCTACATATCAGGAAAAACTATTCTCACAAGAAAAAGAAAGAAAACAATGCTAATGGGAATGAAAGTAAAACTCTTTTCCACTAATTCAAAAACTCGTTTACATTGTCTAAACATAAGTACAATGCTATCCTAAACTTCTCTAACCTCGTCCTGAGCCGTGGAAGGCCTCGAGGTGCCTTCGATCGGTGATGCCTTTGCCAGATCTTAAGGTGCGGTATTTGCAGCAGGGGCCCCCTCGACTACACCTTTGACAGACGGTGAGACATCTGCTGTGGTCGTTCCGAACTCCTGCACCCCTTCGGTACTAGTCTCCACCTCTTCGGTATCCCCCAGGAAGGCCAAATCAAGGTCCGAAAAATGCTCCGCGACCCTCATTTGACAATCTTTCTTACCCAGGGCATATTCCTCGAAGGCAAAATCCACCTTGATCTTAATAAATTCTATGGATTTACAAAAGGCCTCCATAGCCGACCGTCCTACCTCTGCGACCTACCTTTCCATCCTTTTCTCGACTTCGAGAACTTCAGCTTGCGCTGTCCAGTGTCTCTCTTTTTCGATAGCTAGGTCTGCTTCGGCTTTCTTCCTACCTTCTTCCTTATCTGCCTTTGTCCTCTCCAACTCAAGCCATAATTGTTCGGCTTCAGTTGCAGCAGCCCTCAACCTCTCATGAGCATCAGCGAGTTTTGACTCCGCTTCCCTTACCGAAATGATAAAGGCCGTAACTTGATGCCCCAACTAAACCAATTGAACTCGATTAGTAAAAATATAAAGGGGTTAAGAGAGGGATTAGAAAAACTCACCCAAACCAGGGAAGACATCGATTCCTTTTGGCGTCGACCAAGGCTTTGTTGTTCAATCCTTAAAACATCAGGCCCATGAAGCATCCCTTCCAAAGCCTTTCGAGCATTGTCGTAATCCTCAATGATGGCATTGTCAGGGACTTCGGCCAAGCATCCTAACGGACCCCTATGGTCAGGGGAGTGGGTCAATATTTTCCCTTCTTGAGGGGTAGAAGGGACTTCTGGACCAAGGGCGGTGACTTCTGGAGGAGGCACTAAAGGAACGTCGATCGATGGTTAGGAAGCCGAAGATGCTCCCCCAATGCTCACCTTAGTGGGTCGCAGCCTCTTCGCAACCCCCGCTGCAGCAGGGACAACCTCTTTTCTCTTTTGGTATTGGACGCCTCCTTTTTCAAGTGCTCTAGCCTCTCGCCGGGCATTCGCCCTCCGGAGTGCTTCCATTTCTTCCGACCTCATCCCTGCATAGCCCAAGTTAACAAATTAAAAAACTAAATAAAAAAAAAAACTAGGGTCGGTCGAACTGACCTCTTGGGGCAATCGAACTTAATCCGATGCAGAAGAGGGCCTACTTTGACAGCAGATCCTTCAAAGAAGGGATCTTGTACTTCCATAATGTCTCAGAACTACAAAGATCCTCCTCTTCCAACCTCGGGACGTCGAACACAGCCTCCCTCAACCGACCCCAGTTCGGTAACATCAGTAATTCGAGAAAAGGGCCTAAAACAAAGAGAAACTGCTCCTTCCATCCGTAGACAGAAGTAGGAGCTCCCTTTATCGAAGCCGAAGCCCCCTTCGGAGAAGAAATATACCACCAATCTGTGGTACGCCTATTCAAGATAAAAAGGACCAAAAAAGAGAAAGTGAAGGGCGAACGCTAGCTAAAGAGCAAGCAACTATGAACCCTATAATGAAACGAAAAGAATTGGGAACCAAAGAGCAAAAAGGTTGAAAAAATGGAAGACCTCTACGAAAGGGTGTATAGGTAATCGAAACCCGACCCAAAATGATTTCTCATAAAGGCCTATCCACCTTTCTAGAGGATTACCAACCCTATCACCGGCGCTCGGAGATTCCAGCTTGAAGGAAGCCGGAATCCCAAATCGAGTCCGAATTAAATCTAAATCCCTTGAACCCACAGTAGACTCGATAATGTCAGGCGTGAAAATTGATTTTCCTTCACGCCCAACGCCATCCCCTCCAACACTTTCAACCAGCATCGATGAACAGCTAGGAGACCAACTCCCAGCAGAACCATTGAAAATCAAAGAAAACAGTAGAAAATTAAAAAAAAAGAAGAGAGAGAGAATGAATGGAATGGTGGGAAGAAATAGAAGCCACCTAGCGGTTGAAGAAATGAAAGAATAAGGGGAGAAAAAAAATGCCGATGAGGGCGACTGATGATCTCGAAGGATGAAGGTGAAAAGGACTTCTGGGAACAAGAAACCGTCGGAGAAATATCTGAAATAGTAAGAGGGAAATCACATACCTTAAACCCCTTTTTGAAGGAGACAACCAGCGATTTAAATCTGTAAAAATCTTAAACGGCTAATAATTGCATGATGACCAACACCTTTCTATTGACCAGCACAAATCAAGGAACAGCTCATAATGAAAAGCCCCAAAAACAAAACGAGCGCCAGCTTTCGAATCCCACGCCAATTAATTTCCCCCTCGACCATAAATGGCTAGCCAATACAGTGGCCTCCTCAAGAAAATACCCTTCTAACTCCGGACGGTCTCAAAATGATCAATCAGGTCTTCTACGGACATCTCATCATCGAATTGGTTCAACATTTATATATGTTAACTCTTTTTAGAATTGCAAAAGAAAATCAGACAACCCCTAAACCGCCAACCAATGATCGCAAATAATAGTACATATTCATACCAAACCATTTGATCAAATGAGAAGCAAATCAAGAGATGCTCCCGTAAATCAGTCCTAGGGATATAAGTAACCCAACATTGCTATCTTCAGCTTATAGCGCACTTAATGCATCATTTGTTAGCTGTGGTACTCCCATCCCCGAACCCTTTAAGCTTCAGACTCAGGAGTAGGGGGCATATGTTTGAGGGTGATACGTTGGCCACCACAGGTTAACAGAAATTGTTAAAGATCTTTGATCCCGTTCGGTGAAATATATCTTGAATACCGTCGGGATTCCGTTAGCGGCTGATCTAAAAAAAATCACCAAATAAATATCCTCGGGACCGTCTATAAGAGAAGAAACAGATGATGCTAAAAATTGTTAAGCAGAAGATGCCCTACTACAGTTAGAGCTCACCTTCGTCGACTGTCGAATAGAACCGATCCCCCCATAGGGGTTCGATAACGGAGCCCACCTTCGTCGACCGTCGGACAGAACCGATCCTCCTTTATAGGAGTCTGGCACTATCATGTCCTCTTCGATCCCTACTTGGAATCCAAGCAGAAGAACACCTAACGATCTTCCCTGTTAATCCGAAAGGCTCTGTCACTCGGTCATGTCACTCTGCTCACCTGTCGCGCACCATATCTTATCACTGCCTCTTTCACAGCTGCCTGCACACCAAGCCAATTTATGGCTGCTGTCAGAGGTATTTAAATACCTCACACAACTCCATACGACAGAATATAGTCATAATGATCCTTTATCTTTTCACCTTCCACCTCAACCCTTCCTTGAAGGGACTTGGGCTAGAGTGGCGGCACTGATCCCCTAACCCAACCACGTATTTCTATACCTTATCGAACCATATGGTGGCCGATCTCCCCCCCAAGGTAACTTCAGGGCACTGAGAATCGAGCCAGAAAAGGCACGACTATTCTCTAGAATTCTTGGCCAATCCTTATCCATAATTAGACCAGAGATCTTTTGCTATTACAGCCAATCATTCCTAGGAGGTTGGCCACTATAATATTGACCCTCCGAACAGAGCCCTGCTAAAAGCCTTTCGATGCCCATATCTCCGCTACCAATCCTGAGGCCTACCAATCGATGGATGGGTGAACTCTAGCTTATCAACCGATCCTCCTCTTTGATCGATGCCCTCCATTCAATAGTACACTCCTATCGAAATCCTGACTTCGACGTCCAAGAAGAGATTAGGCATCGAACCACAGACAGCCACCACGTGGATAAGCTGAAAGGTTAATAATGATCTTTGTCTAAACAAGTCAAGGTGCGTCACCCACGTGCTCACTAAGCCTATGTCATGTCGCCCTTTTTGTCAGCTGCACGACAAGCAAAGAACAATTTATCAACTGACATGATCTGTACGGCTCATCATCATTAATTCTTCTATAAGTAGAGGTAAGAGAGTAACCCCCAGGTACGCTCACGTGTGCGTCCTAAAAATACTTTCTGTTCCTCCATTCTCTCCCTCTTCTCTGTTGTACCAGATTCCTGACTTGACCGTCGGAGGGTCCTCGCCGAAGCCAACTCTGGTCGGGACTTATTTTGTAGGAACGCTGCTCCGGTGGTCTTCCATTTGCTCTAGCATTTTCGTGCGAGGTCGGAAATCTTCCGCAACATGTACCATGATATTTAATTCATTTAACAAGACAACATACTCTACATTAGAATCTAGTATCTAGTATAAATTCTTGAAACAAGGGTGATCAAATGCACAATTAAATAAAAAAAAAACTGCCTTGCACAAATTGATATGTAAACACACCGCAAAAATATTAGTAACCACATGTAATAAGCTTTCAAAATATTCATAAATTTAAAGAATGCAAAGCAAAAGCACATATTTTTTTAGGAAAGGCAATTACCCAGTTCCACATGGTCAAATTAATGTTCTCTATGTTCGAAAGTAAGATTACTTGTAGATATTTCTAAGTGAATATTGGAACTTTGAGCTATCTATTCTTCTTACTATATGTATATTTCAACACTCAATATGAATAAACTAACAAAATGCATCTTCACATGCAGTTATATATCCCTCACCCCTTACCACCATCCATCACCCAAAAAAAAAAAGCCCACTCATGAAATAATTATTATTCAGATAATAAAGAAAGGAGCCAAAGATTCAGAATTCCAGCAATTGAATGAATAGTTCAAGCATAGAATATTGAATACACACAAATTTTAATATTTCATAGACTGGTCACATATAACTTTTGATGCTTCTCTCAGACTTTAGTGCATTCTATGAACAGATGCACATATGCAACTAAATCTTAATTTCTGAATATCCTGACAACTACCACTGATAACTCAGCTGGTTAAAGCTGAAAAGACTGATTCAAATGTAATATTCAGCTGTTCCATAAACTATACACATGTAAATCAAGAAGTATATTTTACAATGATTTTCTTACAAACAGTAAGTAGTATCATATCTGGACAAAAGTATGACACAATATCAACTTAAAGATGGGGTAGTCAGAATCACAAACCTTTTTGTTCCTCAGCACAACTGCTTCAAGATTTTGAATTGCCAGCTGGAGGAGCCTGCAGTCATCTTCTTCCAATTCACTGTCATCACTCCAGTCAGTAGATAAGAGAAGTTTTGAGGAAGAATGCAAGGCCCTAATAAGAAGCTGTATGTTTTTCAATTGCAATGAAGATGAACCTGAGAGAGAATAAGCGAAGTAATTCAACTACAGCACCTGGAAAACTTGACTGAAAGAAAGCAAAGGGTATCCAAGTATGTAGATTAGAATTAAGTGAAATGTTGAAATTGGAAATCAAGACCTTTATCAACATTGACATGTCCATCCGCTGATGTGACCTGGTGAACAGCAGTACTTTCCTTTTGGTTGCATTGTGTTGCACCATCATCTTTTGCTTCAGAATCAATTTCCTGGTCTTTCCTAACTTCACTTGTCTGTTCTCTATGATTGTCTGCACATTGAAGACCCCTTCTATTGGCATCTTTTTCATAATCTGACCCTATCTTATAGTCATCTTCAGATCTCTGCTGCATGTTTGAAGAAATAACCGAAGAAGATCCCTTTACCTCAGAAATGGAAGCTTTTTTTCTGTTCTCACCACAGATCAAATTTCCACCTTGTTCAGGAGTTCCTGAACATGTGCCACTGTCAGGAAGATGCTTTTGACCTTTATCAAAATCAGTGTGGTCTTTTAATTCCTTATTTACAGGCTGAAGACATACTGTTTTGCCATCTCTAAATGGTGATTGTTGAGAAGCTGGAGTTCCTTTCCAACATGGTGAATCCACAGCAAGATAGACCTCATCAAGTGTTTCTGAAGAACTTTGCATGGAATCTTCAGGTTCTGCAGAATGATATGCAGACTTAGAGGCATCAGAAATTTTCAAATGTTTGACTTTCAACCCAGAATCTCCCTCTGTAGAAAATCCAAGTAAATTTCAGTAGATAAATTGGCGTCAGAAGGCAATTTTTTTTCACAGTTTGCAGTCACAACAGTACTTTTATTTGCACTGTAATCTACTCTGATCTTCTCATTCTGACCCAATTTACCTCTAATAAATTGATCAATGTTAGGCCCCTTCTGCTTGGATGCTACAATGCCCGTGTCAATCATCTTATGTGGAACTCCATGATGAATCGTTGAATATCTATTTTATGATCCAAGGTCGAACTAATTGTTAAGGCTGAAGGTGCATATACTTGGCCTGAGGTAGGGCATGTCGTAGCTTGATAATAAGACATGGGAGTAGTCGAACATGAATCAAGTTGTGCCATATACCTATCATAAGAAGAACTTGGAATAAAGGTATTGCATGACTCCACAGAAGTTGAATCTGGTATCTGAGAATAAGACGTTCCTTGAAGCAATGCACTTGGAGCAAAAACAGATTCCCGAGAAAAGTCAAAGGGTAAGGTGTACTTTCATCATAAATTGATGTGTGCTTCCCAGGAAGCCATTCAGAGCTTTCTGAACCAAAGCATACTTTTCTTGCTGCAGAATTAACATATTTTCCATGCCAAATACCATTAGAATCATCTTCATATGTACTCAGGCCTTCGATTGCACCTCCTTCAAGTTGACAGAAACACCGAAACAACATGATATATTTGTTATGTTTATGAATGTTCCCTTTTAGTAAAATCTAAATACCATGACACACATTTACCACATGACTATCAGAACAATGATACAAGTTTCACAAGGTACTAAAAAAGCACTAGAACATGTCCACAGAAAGTCAAGTCAGAATATTATTTCTGGATCCTGAACTGTAACATATGAAGCCAACTGAAAAGAGACTAATTTAATAAAGATGAGATGCATTGTGATGGCGAATTAAAAAATTGTAGTTCAACATTTTGTATTTTTCAGAACTTTTATTTAATGATGGTAAATAAAAAGGGTATAGTTCATTGTTTGTCTTTTTCAGAAATTTATTTTGAAAGATTTTAGAATTGGTTTAGAGTCCTATTTTAAGTGAAATTGATGTAAAAGTCTTGTATTAGATATATGTTGGGTTGGGCAGGTCATGAAACCATGAGGAATTAATTTTTAAATGTTTCACGTGTCTTCTTATATAACAGTACTTATTATTCTAAACATAGTCTCAAGTCCTAGTGGGATGTTCCATAGGACATCAGGATAGGATACTATCCCAAGTGTTGGACAAGATCGTCCTACTATTTTCCCAGCATCTTGATTGGCATGTCTTAGGACATCCCCATTTCAAGTATCGGGATGGGGTGGGACGGCAGTGCGTCTCATTCCGTAGGCAAATCGGGACAGCTATGTCCCTCAGGATTTAAAACCTTGATTCTAAATTTTATTTTTAAGAAATATTTCGAAGATTAGTTACTTTCCTATCATGAGTCCTAGTTTGCTTGGAAAACAAGTCATATAAAGTCTATAAAAAGTCTATTAGTGTTGAATGAAAAGCATGTACATGATTTGTTTTGACTGGATGCAAGGATTTTTCACGGTCAGGTTAAACCTTTCTTATCTCTCTTTTCTATCCCTTTCTCTTCTCTATTCCTTTCCTCTTCTCTTATTACTTTATTTCTTCTCTACCTTTACTATTCTCTCTCTATATTCTGCTGCCATTCTTCTTCTTCACTAAGATTGTTGACACTGTAGATTGAGTTTCTGCAGGATATTACATCAGATTTGTGCTGGAACTAGCTCTAAACTGTTTTAGCCCATTGCTATCCCACATCACATTGGTATTGAATGCACAAGGTGTAAAGACAAAGCAAAGTTGAAAAGACAGTATAGATCTGTTCCCTGTGACTCATGCAGATGCAGATTGAGATCAAGAAACAAGAAATATGAGATATATCATACTTAGACAATGTTGAACTTCATGTTTTGGTTAGGCAAGAAGGCTTTACGAAATATTTTGATCATGAAGAATCATGTTCTGAACCAGATATCAGGGCTAAGCTATTTACTTTACTGCAATCAGTGGTTGCTACATTCTAAGAGTTTGGTCATTTAATTACACCCACAAACAAATAATAATAAGTACTTTTACTCTGAAATTCCTTGTATTTATCTTAACCCTCAGATACATGACAATACACAAGTTATAGGTTGAATATCATATTCTTACAGTCATCCTGTAGGATTAAAAATTAGATGTTATATAACATGCAAGGCTTCTCTAAAATTACATTTAGATACAAACCAAAGTTTGGAGTCCAGAGGCTTGCTTATGTACGAGAGCTAATGTTTCTACCTATCGAGTCTTAGGCTGATTAAAAGTTCTTTCAAGTCGAATTGCATTAACGGAGTCCTGTGGTCATCATAGGCAAGCCACACTGTCGCTCAAATTCTACCAAAATCTTGTCAAAAATTTCTGGAAAGAGCTGCTAACCCTTAATTCTGAACTAAGATCCCATAGAACGTCTTTAGCTTTTTTTCTCTGTTGCGTCTAAAGCAATAATACTTACCCCAACGAACTCTACCCCTAGAAACCCTAGGAAATCACTATTTGTCCTTCTCTCCATTTAAATCTCAAACTCATGATTCTGTCCCGGATCGCAAGCAAAAAATTCTCATAGATCCTATGGATTCCCCATGTTCATCACCAACCAGCACTTGTGTAGACATCTTTACCCCTTAGGGTCTTATATCATTTTGGTATTCAAGACAAAACCATGTTCTGAACCTCCTTCCTTCTTTGCCACCAAATTCAGTTCCCAGCTGGATGGCTTCTCCCAATACTATAAGGGAAAAAGCATTTAATAGAACAAACAAATCAAAGAGTGACATCCATACAGTCAACAATGGCGAACCTAGATACTAGACTGAACACAATTGCAGCTGTTGTTTTAGAAAGCAAAAGGTTTAAGGGTGAAAAACGAAAGAATAGTTATTAACCACCACATGAAGAGCTTGTAGTGAAAGCTTTACCAAATGAAAAGCCCATAATCAAGGATCCATTGTGCAAACACGCCATGCTTAAAGAACTTTCAATTGATAACCCTATATTCAAGGATCCATCCAGCATGTTACATGGTAAAATATTACATCAAGAAAGGTCCTTATATGCACATCACAAGAACATGACATTGCTTTGAAATCAACAATCAACATCAAGCATGTGATTCAAGATCAGTTTGATCTTGATTTGAAGACTATGATCAGCTTCATCCAACAATCAGTTAGCTGCTTGTCATGGCAGAATAAGGCACCGTACGTTAACCACTTGACTGCCAAATCACAAGTTCTATTTTAATCTACATCTACAAATCTTGAAAATCCAACAAAAGAGCATAAGCACAGATGTCATCAAGAAGATCTCAAGAATGGCATCCAAGGTATGCTGAACCAGTACCGCCGACCGTTTCGGCTGGCCGGCGGTACGGTTCGGTATGGTTTCATACTGTACCGAACCGACGACCGGAACCGGAAGAAAAAAGAGAGAAATAGAGAGAGAGAAAGAGGGAGAAAAAAAAAGGGAGGGGAAGGAGCCGGCGGGGCCACCGAACAGCCTCCGACTGGCCGCCGTGGCTGTCAGAGGGCGCAGTCTACGCGCACGGCGCCGCAGGCGTGAAAC
>KE504658.1:1687187-1728043 GCA_000441515.1 Elaeis oleifera
TTGGAAGCCCTCCGACGGCCGCAGTTGGCCACCGCCAGCCTCCAGCGGCTCCCACCTTCCTCCCTCCCTCCCCTCTCTCTCTTCTCACTTCCGTTCTTTTTCTTCGGTACCGCCGGTGTACCAATTTTACCGGCCGAATCGTGCTGGTTCCCCGCCGGTCCGGTACAAGATGGGGTGTACCGGCCGGTTCGGCACGGTATGGCAAACCTTGATGGCATCCATTACATGGAAGCAAACAAGGGGGAGAAAGGGGATCAGCTAGATCCCATGTAAAATCTGTACTAGATTCGAATACACCATTAGATTGCTACCACATAGACATTTCTGATCAAATGGCTCATGCACCGACTTAATAGGGTGTCTCACAGAGCTAATGGAATCCTCCATCCCTTGGTCCCCCACCTCAGATGCATCGACTCCATTACCACCCTGCCACCACTACATCCACAAACCACATATGTGGGGGACATTGGGCTTGAGAATGTAGTAGATCTTGATGCAGACATCCTCAATGCAATGATGGGAGGACATGGCTTTGATGGAACAGACAAGTTGAAGGGCATAACAGGGAGGAAGTCCAAATAAAGTTACCACTTACCATGCATAATGATCAAATAGCTGATGCACCAACATAATAGGGTGTCTAATAGGGCTAACGGAAGACTCCATCCGTTGCTCCCCCACCTCAGATGCGCCGATTACATTACTATTCCACCACCACTACATCCACACCATCCATATATTGAGGATGTTGGGCTTGAGAATATAGTGGATTTTGACATAGACATCCTCAATGCAATGGTGGGAGCACATGGCCTTGATGGATTGGTGAAGTTGAAGGACGCAAACAGGGGAGGAAGTCTGAAGAAATTACCACTTGCCACACATGACACTGGGTGCTGAATCCACTGCTCATTTCCCTTCAGCACCCTCACCTCAGTCACAAACTAGGTTGCCAACTCCACCCCACCACCACAACCACCATTCCCATCCACAACAGTGTCATTGTTTCCATTGCCCATTCCTTCTCATTTAGAGAGAGATCCCTTCTCATTTAGAGAGAGATCCACCACTCACTCATCCCCTTCCTACCCCCAATCTGCCAATGTCCAATTGCAGTTCCCAATGTCTACAAAATCATCAAACACTTCTCAATTAGATCATTTCCCTTGACCTCATCTTGCAACACAAACAACTCCTGCAAATATAATCCCTTCGCCACAAGCGGCTCTGCATGGTCAGAAGCATAATGGAAAACGGGCTGCTCTGGCCATAGTTTCTTCCTAACTCAATTATCAAGGACCACGTAAGTCCCAACCAGAAGAAGAAAGGTAACAACAAAGTAAAACAGTAAATGATAAGTGCAAAGAAAAGGAAGAACAATAGCCCAACGAAAAGACCTGAAGTAAAGAAGTATTTAGATAACCTTATAGTCTAAACTCCGAACTCCAAAGTAAAAGCTTAATGGTTTATGAATACCTCTGTAACCTCTTCAGGCTCCATAGACTCACACCTCCCATATCACAGTTGTCAGGATGCCAAAACTTTTTGCACTCCAAGTCAATTCAAAGGTGTTTCTAAGGCATGAAACACGTTTCGAAACTCTCAAGCATGGTAATTTAGAACTTTCATAACAGCTTTATCTGTCCAAATGACCTCTAAATGATTTGAGTTCTAGTCCCTAGTTCAGGTTCTTTAGGTACCAAACAAGTTAGATTTATTTGCATCATACGTCAAACTTAGTATGAGTGATCAATCACTTTTGACAAGCTTAAAAACTTGGGTAAGCGACTTTCAACCTTTTGCTATTATATGGTTGCGCACACAATTTGTGAATTTATATTTTTCACTGCTTGTCCTGAGAAATTTCCCTGAATAGGACCAATAAATCATTATACTATTTTTAAACTTTGGATAACCCAAGAACCAACACAAAGAGACCGAAGCTTCATTGGATTGATTCAGCTTGATTTACATCACTTGTGTTTCCAGTTCGAAAAATTAAGAACCACTTGGTGTTGACAAGTAACCCAAACCAGTTTGAACCATGTGCACCCCCAATTATAAGTATAAACTTATGTAATTTTTCTCAAGAGCTCCCAGATGATACAAAGAATCATCAGATGACAACTCAATTTGGCGGACAATAAACATGACAAGTAGGGGCATAATTGATAGACATAGGTAACAAGTGGAAAGGGTCAAACAAACCTATATGTAGGATCAAAAAAGACAGGAAAACAATAAATCAACCTTCATAGATATATGATTTTATACCAAAAATCCAATCTCGCTATAAAGTTTAAACGTCAAGTTACAAAAAAGCCATAAACCTCTACCCTCATTGTTTGCTTCAATCCAAAATCTTGCCTCTACGTGCCCATGTAGAAACTGTAAGCTGACTTCTAGCAACTTTCAGCATTCATAGATAGTCATAAAAAGACTAAGCTCCAATAATTTGTCAAAAAGTCCTATTTAGGGCATCAAACTTGCTCTACGATCTTGTACCCCATAAACACAATCATTTATTAATTCTTTAATCTAATCCTCATTTAGCACCTTTCAATGCACCATAACATATCAGTATCATTCCCCTATTTTTCTAAGCTACAGCAACCTTAATTTGATTATATACATATATATCTCCTATTCACAGTTTTGTCAAATTTTGAAATCCTCACTTAAAAACAACCACCACATAAGCAAACTTTTATAACTAAATAAATTTCAATAATACAATCTGAAAAGTAAATTCTTCAGAAATGTAAAGTGGTTGAATTTAAAAGAGCAAATGTAAAATCCTTCAGAAATGCTTGGATGTTAGTCGTACCTTAAAAATTACAGAGCAAGGGGCTTGAACAATAAAAGCCAGGTGGCATAAATTTAAAGGAAAAAAAATAGTCCTATAATACCTAGGTATGAACAGTAATCTTTTGCAGCCTTTCACTATTGCACATGCTTCTTTACATTGATTTGCATAACATATTCTCCAGCACACACTATTATAGATATTAGATACTGAGGAAACCACAATAGCACGAATAAATAGTAGTAATTTTCTTTTGTACCTTCTTGTTATCAAATGCAAATTAATGTTCTACTTATTTCTCTTTTTTTGATACAATAAGGCAAAGGATACCTTTATCTTTCTAATGTATTACGTACGTTCACAAATTATAGCGGAATTAAGCTTACAAGACACATTATGATGTCTAGGAGAGGATAATGGGACTTTAAAAGCCAATAGCCAAAAACGGAGAATGAAATGAGGCATTGTCAGACTCACAAGCACAAATTGATTTTTTTTTCTCATTTCAAATTTACCTTGACCTCTCCTATGCCTAAATTGCACCATTATAAGAAAGCTAAATTCATGGCAGTGTCAAAATTTGCTCTTACTTTCGTTATAACAAAGATGAAAACTCCAATTCCTTTGAATTAGTTGTGGAAATAATATAAGACAAAGACATCCACATCCAACATAAGTACATAAGACATAAGGGATATAACTCAGATGAATTTCTCTTTGTGAAGTGAATGACACTGAATTCACACTACCTCAAAGATTAACAAATCATCAAAAACTTGTTTATGCAATGATAGAACACCCAATAAGTGGGAAGAAATTGCAAAAAAAAAAGTTTTAAAAAAAAACAATAGTGAATATAATCTTAAATAAGCACAATTAGTAGGAAAAATTCAACATGAAAAACCCTAAATATGTACATAGATCACTCTCAAGTTCATTGTTACCAAGTTCTGGAGATTAGCATGATAAGTCATGTGCATATCATGATTCTTTCTAATTTAAACACAAATCGCTGGATAAACAGAAGTATTAGTGATACTTCTATATCTGCAGAAACAATTCAACAATGACCATCAGCAACAGGTAAAAGACCCAACATGCAAATACAAAAAAATTGAACCATGTCATATAGGCAAAAAACTAGATGCCCAATCATAACATCATAAAGAACTTTTCTCCCAATTATTAAAGACTACCAAGATAACATTTCGACATACGGAAGAGGGATTGTAGTGAAACAATTCAGTACCCTCTCATCATCTACTCTCAATGCAATTCTTTATCAAATACCTTCTAATCTCATATACATGGTTTTGTGTCAATAGAAAACAAGTACTGCAAAGAAGAAGCATACATGAAAAAGAAAAAGAAAAAGAAGTTAAAGCTACATCAAACAACCATATCTACAATCCAATCTTTTCTTTCTCCCATCCTTCTTTACCGTGGCCTCTATCTTTTCTCAACCTAATATCTTAAAAATAGCAACTTTAAGAAATTCCATTTAAGAACGTGTGCATAGTAGATATCTACAATCCACCAATCACATCAGTCATGCAGTATTAACGTCAGCATGCAATTCACGAACTCAAGAAGCCATCACAACTTCGTTATCGTTAAAATCCAATTATCTCTAACACGATTTTAAAGGAACAACATCATCCGAGCCGCACGAAAAAATAACGATAACAAGAATAGATACCTTTCTGAAGAGACGGGACCCTATAGCTCGAGGAAGGATCCATCCACGAAGAAACCTCATGAAGAACCTTCCCCGGACCAATCTCCCCTCGATCGAACGGCCCGTTCCACGGGCCACCCCATCCCCCGCATAACCCTTGTGTTCGGGTAGGGGCTCGAGGAGATCAAGGCCGGAACTCGGCAAGCTGCGAGGATATCGGGTGTAATAGGAGTTCTTGATGACGCCCGTGCTCCGGGAGGAGCGGTTGGACCCGGCGGTGCCGGAAGATAGATGGGACGACGAAGAGGAGGCGGCGGCGGCGGGGACCACTCGGAGGGGTTTCCAGGAAAGCCCAGAAAGGGCAGGGAGGAGGGGAATTGGTGGGCGGGTGGAAGGGGTGCGGAGGGGAGAGGTTGGTCATGGAGGCGACAGTGAACGGGGGGCGAGCGGCGAGAGGGTGGAGGAAGACGAGGAGGTGGGCGTCGCCGCTGCCGCCGCCACCGCCGCAGCAGCCGGTAGGCCGTAGTTGGCAGGGGCCCCGCTGCCGACGCGGTTCATCGGAGAGAGAGAGAGAGGGAAGAAGGCTGTTTAATAAAAAACAACAAAAGAGGTTCTTGTGGGAAGGTGGGCTCTGTGTTCTTCTTTTTGGGACTTCTGAACAGCGTATAGCTCTAAAATTGGTTTAAAAAAAAATCACAATAAATTATTATAATGATTCTAAATTGAACAACACCAAGCTCGTAGTCATGCCATAGACTTTAATAAATGGTTTCTGTAATTGATTTCATAATTAAATTTTTAGGGATTGGAGATCTTACATGTTTGCAATGTGGTATGATCCATAAGGCATCATATATTGGTTCAATATAGGAAAGGGAGCATAAAAATAGATTATATCATATACATGTGTAAATTGCATTGTTACAAGATATATTTGAAAAGAGGGTAATTCTGTGCTCTACCTATGTGAATTAATTTGTTTGTTGGTATAACAATGTTGATTATGATTATAATTATAGCTTTGCCATTATTCTTTTCTTTGTGGAAATTGGCATTCTTCTAATTCCCTCAAAACACATTCTGCCATTAAACAAATTGTACAAATATAATGATGCATTGTGATCATATAGCTTTTTACCTCATTGCTTGGGAGGTAAAGTTTTTTTTTTTTAGTTAGATCCTTAATTAATGATATGTTAGCAATTTTGAATTATGAGAAGAAGTTTCATTTCATGATTTTGGGGATATTGTTAATTTTAAGAACAATAACTGTTTTAGAACTTATAATTTCAAACAACTTGCTAGTCCTAAGTATGTATTGACTTTATAGTATAGCCAAAAACATCCTACAAACCTTTAAATTTACACTTGAAAGTTTTTCTTTTAATTTAAAAATTATCATTTGACCCTTTTTTTAATTGAAATTTTAGACATTGAATGATGGGATCTTCTAGGAGGTGTTGGTTGCTAAAATGAGATCAAAATATTTAGAATTTTGAAAAGCTAATGAGTTTGAAAAATTAGATAATAATCATAATTTGTAAATTTCATTATTGAAGGACTTGTGCGTTTAAAGCTTAGATGGTGGGCATTTTGTAGCAATATAGTTTATTCAAAAATTATGGCAATACACTTTATTTTATGATTAATAACATTGTGTGATTTTTATGAGAAAAATTATTATTTATTGTAATCATAGGGAAAGGGATATTGGTGGCTGTAACTCTATCCAAGAAATGCACTCTATATTTGATATGTACTTTGTTTTTCTCCCTTGAGCAAATACTTTATTAAATAAAACATAATTGGGATGAGTTGGGGAATAGGGATAAAGCCTCAAAACTTTTGCAATGTTAATCTTGCAAAGAATTAATTAGCATTGCATGTTGTAATTAACATACTTTATCTTGCAACAAGATTTTAATAATACTTTCATAGTCCAACTACATTTATATTTGCTTTATTTGCATTTAAAATGTAGGAATCTAAGTTTGTGAGAGAACACCAGAATCAAGTTTATAAATTTAAATTGAACATTCTTTGATGATGAGGTAGATATAGATTAAGCTCCATCCATTTTTATTAAATGAAGGTGAAACTCAAATCTAAATCTCAAGTGTCAACCCTAAGAGATTTCAGCAACCCTCTTTTCAACTACATTGAGTATTACGTCACATGGTGCTTTTAAATATTGGTGGCATACTTATCTAAATAAAAATCATATATGGCGGGCTTTATGGTTAGGCATATTTTTTTAATACCAATATTAAAGAATAAATCTAAAAATTAAAGACTTCTCTACTAATGAACTTATCAGTCCTATGAAAAAAAATATGTCATTCTTTTCCTCCTTATTTTCGGCATATATTTTTATTGATACGTACTATATGGCTATATGATGCATACTCAATAATTAATTATTAAGCAAGTCAATACACACTTTCAAATAAATTAATACATTATTTTCAAAATTTGAAGTTCATTAATACACAGTATACGGCCATATGATACATATTTAGTAAATTAGTTATCTAGTAATCTAATATACAACCGCCAAGTAATTTGATACGCAGTTTTCAAATATTATATTCATTAGAATATACCATATGGCCTGATAATATACACTCATCAACTTCTTGATATACACTGTAAGCTTTTTTGATACAGTTCAACAGTGATCTAATACGTATCTTTAAATACAAAATATATCTCAAAAATTATGTATCAATTTATCTGGATGTGTGTACTAGATCATCGTTAGGTGCGTATCAAAGAAGCTTGCAGTATATATCAGAAAGTCAAAGAGTGTATATCACCATGCCATATAATATGTATTAGTAAACTCTGTTTTTTAGAATAATGTATCAATTTACTTGGACAAATATATTGGGCTACTAGATGACTGATTTGCTAAATATGTATTATTTGATCGTGTACTATATAATGGTGAACTTCATATTTTAAAAATTTATATCGATTTATCTAGAGATATATATTAGATCACTGCTAAATATGTATCAAAAAAGCTTGCAGTATGTATTACAAAATTGATGAGTGTGTATCATCGAATCACATAATGTATATTGATGAACATAATATTTCAAAAACTGTATATCAATTTACTTAGAGATATATGTTGGGTTGCTAGATGACTAATTTGTTAAATATGTATTATCTAGCTATATACTGTATATTGGCAGACTCAATATTCTAGAAATTATGTAGCAATCTATTTGGAGGTATGTATTAACTTACTTGATAATTAATTTATTTAGTATATATATAGCCATGTAGTATATACCAATAAAAAGTATGTGCTAAAAATAAGAAAGAAAAAGAATGATACATTTTTTTAGTCATATGACTGATGACTTTGTTAGTAAAAAAGTCTAACTTTTAAATTTATTTTTAAAATTAGAATCCATTTAGTTGGGGATAATCTGACATAAGAAAATGAATCCCACATCAGATTATCATATTTGATATAAAAATGAAAGATTGAGATGGTAAAAAATTTGGTGGGCTCTATGTTATTTTTTAGAGAGAGAAGATAAAATAAATACCATGAGAGATTAGTATTTGATAAATTTTGAGTGGTGGTAATCCAAAACAGAAATATCTCCAAAAAAATTGTATATATAATTATTGAATTTGTTTTGATGTCTTTCTAAATTTATTTAATAAAGAACTTTTGTAAAATAATTAAGATGCAGATGATATTATACAAAGGTCTATATGATTATAGTCATTATATAAAAATTAATTAGAGATGATAATACTATTTGAATATTAAAAATTATCTTATATTGAATAATATATTTATAAATTTCATCATATTTCTATATAGGATTATCTCCAACCAAACATAGTAATATTTTTTTCAGTGTCATTTTTTAGAATAATTTTTCAACCAATCAAATGTAGTCAAAATTATTTTTTTTGTAATCATTTTCTAGATAAATGATTTCATGGATCGTTAGATTACCTCATAATTTGGTACACTCCAACCAAACAGACTCTAAGAGAAATGTGGTAAACTATGAAATCCACCCCATATGATATTCTATAGTGCCTGCCCCATGTGATTTTTGTTCTACTTATCTGGAAGTTATTTTGATCTTATTTGCCATGTCAAGGAATTTTTTTCCTAAGTACAAATTGTATTTTGATCGGGTCTCATCAAGACAGCCAATTACACCATTTCATCGGCCAGTTGCTTCCAGATGAAAGTTAGAGAGAGTTTTCTGCCACCTAAAAGGCAAAAGTTGGACCATCCTTAAGTATAGCCCAATATCATTTGGTTGTTAAGTGATACTGTGAGTATCTCGAATCAGTCTGTTATCGTGGGATACCTCAGGCCGTCGAGCTATTGCAGTGGCTGCCGACCTTAGATCAGAGCTGAGTATGTAGAGCCGAGCTACTAACTTACTGTTTGTCACGTGATCTGTCTGGCATGTGAGCTGCCTCCATTACCTCGATCGATTTATTTCTAATATGTGCAACAGCTGTCCATCCAAGTGGATAGGCTCAAAGATAACCGTCTCCCTAAATTTTGCAGAAGTGATTAAGGGTTAAAATATCTCATCCAAAATGGCATGTTCAATGGTCCTGCAATCTCAGGATCACATGATCTCACAGCTGTTCAACCAGCTATTTGACGATATTCTATATAAACGATCAAAGTCCTGAGCACCAAGGTAAGCAATCCCTCTCAGAGAACTTGTTGCTGCTCTTCTTATTCTCTGAATCTAACTTGAGTATCGAAGGATTCTCACAGGAGTGAAAACTTTCTGCTCGGACTTCTTTTGCACATCACTCCAGCACTCCCTGTGCAAGGATCAGATGTCAGCCTTCTGACCTAATCGAAATAAGCAGCAATAAATAGAAGAAGGGCATAATCTTCATTATGCCATCAAAATGAGCATCATCCCAGCTCTCCAACACTGTCGCCTCTCATCAGACGGAGAGCCAGCCCAACAGCCAGGCACAACAACTGATGATGGAGACTTCTCCGCCAATCCAGCCAGTGCTGGTCACAACGGATCAGTTCAACCTGCTTTTCCAGCAGGTTCAGAATTTGACGACCACCATTCAAATAGTCCAGAATATTCTTGCATCTCCTCAGATGGTGCCGCAACCTATTCAGGCTGCCCCTACACCTTTCTCAGCGGTGCAACTAATGGTTCTCTCGACGGTACCATCAGTGCCTCCCACGGTGGTGCCCCTACTACAGTCAGAGTTGCATGCACCTCTTCAGAGCCCAGAGAGGAGGCAGACTCACCAGAGCCATCCCGGGGTCTAATAGTCGGTCGGATGCCAATCTCCTAATCCATAATTAGGGCATGATTCGACCTCGGATTGTCATTCTTCTCAGTATTTTGAGGCCTGCACTGTCTGAGATCTTGCCATCAAAGATGGTTTCGGGTACTCGATGAGAGGATAGATAAGAAGATTGAGAATGCTCTTAACAATAACTCCTCAGTGCAGCCCTACGAGGAGTTCAATAGTGAGCCACCTTTTATTTCGAGGATAGTACAGGAGCCACTCCCTAGGTACTTCATGTTGCCCTAGCTCGAGGTCTATGATGGGACCATCGATTCCATCGATCATCTGGAGACTTTCAAGGCGGCAATGCTCCTCCAAGAGGCATCTGATGTCATTCTCTGTCAAGCATTTCCTCCTACTCTCAAAGGGGCAGCTCGATAATGGTATTCGAGCTTGAAGTTGACTTCCATCCACTCCTTTGAGGAGCTATGTCGATCCTTTGTTAGTCACTTCATCAGCAGTCGACGACAGCAGAAGTGGCCCGACTACCTCCACACCATCAAGAGAAGAAGGATGAGTCGATCCGTGTCTATGTTAATCATTTCAACACGACGATCCTAGAAGTCCGCGATCTGGACCAGTCGACCGTGATAGCCACGATGATAGGTGGCCTACTGAAGAACGACTTGAAAAAGTCATTGACTAAGATTTATCCCCTGGGACTTTTTGGATATGTTTGTCCATGCAGAGAAGTACGCCCACATGGAGGAGGCTTTTGTAGAGGAGATCCCTGCCAGTTCCATGACAATAGGACAGAATAAGGAGCATTCTCTGAGGTAAGAAGGGAGAACTCGCCAGTGCTCCCGATCCCCATTCTAGAGGCAGAAGAATAGGGGCTCCCGAAACCGTCGATCTCAAAGTCCTCAGAGAAGAGATCGACAATCCTCACCTCCTAGGCATTATACTAACTACACGCCTTTGAATGTTTCCAGAAGGAGGTACTAATGGAGATATAAGCCAAGCTGCCTAAGCCCCCAAAAATGTGGATGAAGCTAGAGTACTGCCGCGATTCAAATAAATATTGCTTCCACCATCGGAAGAACGATCATGGCACTGAAGATTGCATTCAGCTCCGAGAAAAGATTAAGAAGCTTGTCAGGCAGGAGAGGCTGAATCACTTTGCTCGGAGGGCAACACCTCAACGTTGACCCCTGAGAGCTTAACAGCCATATTCTTTACCTCAACAATCGTTCCCTCTGCCTCAGTCGTAGCCAATACCGGTGCAGTAGGATAGGCATAAAATAGGAGAATAGAGAACAGTGGAAGACGACCCATCTGGAGAGAAATCCACATGATAACTAGAGGATCGTCTGGATCGACGGAGCCTCCGAAAGTGAAGAGGCCAAGGCTCAAAGATAGGCATGAAGATGCCATTGTCTTCATGAAGCGAGATGCGAAAGGTGTACTTATCCGGCATAATGATACGGTGGTTGTGACAACAAATAGCATTGATTTTAATGTACACCATATTTTGTTGATAATGAAAGTTCGGTTGATATTTTGTATTATTCTGTCTTCACTTAAATGAGGTTTACTCTAGACCAGCTAAATAGATTCAACACCCTGATTCAAGGTTTCTCTGGAAGTTCAATGATTTCGGAGGGGATGATTAAGCTGCCTATTACTGTGGGTACTCCATCACATAGAACAACAATCCAAGTTAATTATTTGATAGTTAAATTTTCTTAGCCTAGAATGCAATCCTTGGCCGTCCGAGCTTATGGACTTTAAAGGTCGTTGTATCGAGCTACCACTTGATGGTAAAGTTTCCAATCAAAATAAAGTGAGGCAAATCTGAGGCAATCAGGCCATGGCTCAACAATGCTTTACCATCAAGCTTCAAGCAGAAGGCCAACCAGCCCAAGTGGAGATCCGATCTGAACTTCCAATAAGGTTGGACGCTCAAGATGATTTGATCGAGGAATGTGCCCAACCAACTAAGGACCTCTTGGATGTTCCTCTAAGGAAAGAGGATTCCAATCGGATGGTGAAGATCAGCTCACACTTAGATGAGGTAACCAAGAGTTGACTAGTTGCTCTTTCATAGGAGAATGTAGTTCTTTTGCCTGATCAGCCGCAGACATGCCTGGTATAGATCCAGCGATGATATACCCCCACCTGAAGTTAGATCCTACTTGCATCCAGGTGAAGCAGAAGAAGTGGAGCTTTACCCCAGAGCACCAAAAGACCATAGCCGAGGAAGTGGACAAGCTGCTCAAGACTGACTTCATCAAGGAGGTCATGTACCCAGACTAGCTGGCGAATGTTGTGCTAGTCAAGAAGTCAAATGGAAAGTGGCACATGTGCATTGATTTCATCGATCAGAATAAAGTCTATCCTAAAGATAGCTACTCACTGCCTCGGATCAACCAATTGGTGGATGCAACTTTCGGACGTGAGCTCCTCAATTTCATAGATGCCTTTGTCGATTATAATCAGATTTGGATGGCACCTGAAGATGAGGAGAAAATAGTCTTTATCGCTGACCATAGACTTTTTCTGTTACAGGATGATGCCTTTTGGCCTAAAGAATATAGAGGCTACCTATTAGCGGTTGGTGGATAAGATTTTTAAAGACCAACTTGACCATAATATGGAGGCATACATAGACGACATACTTGTCAAGAGCCGAGCTATCCCAGATCATGTTGCTGAGCTCTGGGAGACTTTTGACACCCCCGTCAATTTCGAATGAAGCTGAATTTGACGAAATATACCTTCGAGGATACTGCTGACAAATTTCTTGGATTATAATCTCGCAAAGAAACATCGAAGCAAATTCTGAGAAGATCAAGGTAGTCCTTGAGATGACGCCATCAAGAACTATCGGAGAGGTGCAGCATCTTATCGGCAAGATCGTTTCACTCAATCATTTTGTTCTAGATCGGTCAAGAGGTGCCTCCTTTTCTTTCAGATCCTCAAATAGCCAAAAGACTTTCAGTGGACTATCGAATGCCAAAAGGCATTCGAGGATTTAAAGCAGTACCTCAGCTCTCCATCATTGCTTTCGAAACTCCAACCTGGTGAGGAGTTGCTATTACATATCGCTTTTCTCCAGTAGCAATCAGTTCAGTCCTTGTCCGGGAAGAAAGACAAGTTCAGAAGCCCATATACTACAGTAGCAAAGTCATTCATGATGTAGAAATCAAATACTCCAAGCTTGAGAAACTGATTTTTGCACTGATTGTCACAGCGAGGAAGCTATGGCCTTATTTTCAGGCTCACACCATAGCGTTGCTTACGGATCAACCGATCAAGGCCGTTCTCCACCGTCCGGACACCTCAAGATCACTATTACAAAAGAGGCTACGGTAATAGTTTAAAACCGCCGCCGTAGCTCAAAAATCGCTACAGTTGTGGACGTCGCTGTAGACCTATGGCAGTGATTTTTAGCTACGACAGTAATTATATTAATCGCTGCCATAGGCTACTTATGGTAGCAGCTTTTAAGCTACGGCAGCGGTAGCCAAATTGCTACCGTAGCCTTTGATCGGTCAAATATCCTTTAGCTACGGTAGCGGTTACGTTAACTGCTACCATAGATTACGTATGGTAGCGGTTGGTTATGTTAACTGCTATCATAGATTACGTATGGCAACAGTTTGGTAATCGCTGCTGTAGCCTTTGATCGGTCAAAATGACCGACCGACAATTTGACGATTGTTGACTGGCAGCGAGCTGCCACCGATGGCTGCCAACCAGCAGGAGGGGCGGCGGCCCATCATTGCCTGCCAGTGACCATCGGTCGGTGGGCAAGGGAGGCGACAGCGGGTGGCCTACCGGCAGGCGACGACGGCAGCATCTGTGATGGTGGGGCCCATGATAAAATACTCAAACCCAAGCTGTTGGTGGTTGACTATGTAAGTTATTAAATGTCGATTATTTATTAGTTCCACGACCGATGTGGGACTATTAGAAAGAACATAGATTGGACCTATAGCAGTGATTATAGATAATCGCTGCCATAGGTCAGCCTATTGCAGCAGTTATCTGTAACTGCTATAGGTCCATCCTATAGTAGCAGTTATAAGTAACCATTACCGTAAGTCCGACCTATGACAGTGATTTTTGATAACCGCTGCTGCAGGTCTGACCTATGGCAGCTATTGCAGCGATTTTTCCTAACCGCTACCATAGGTGAGAATATTTTTTTCTCTAAATGTGGTATAATTTTAGAATTTAAAGTTCATCTTTACCGTTTATTATCTTAAATATTATTATTAGCGTATCATCATAAAAGATCGCCTCGATCTGATAGTTTTAGATATATCGATCAATAAAATTTGCTTTCGATGGTCACGAATGACTGCATAATGATTTGATAGATAGAGATCACCGATGGATCTAAAAATTAATAATTATAATTTCGATGATATTTGTAGCATACTATCAAAATTTTAATTTAATCGAACATCATTATCATGATGAATTTAGCATAGGATGATTTAAATTGTTAAATAAAAAATGAATGATCAAAAGATCAAATGACATTCGATTATAAGATGATTTTTTAAATAAATGATCTTTGCTACTATTTTGATCGTTTGTACGGTGATGATCAAAAAATTCTACG
Source organism: Elaeis oleifera (assembly GCA_000441515.1). Classification (NCBI taxonomy): domain Eukaryota; kingdom Viridiplantae; phylum Streptophyta; class Magnoliopsida; order Arecales; family Arecaceae; genus Elaeis; species Elaeis oleifera. The sequence continues at coordinate 1,701,573 of KE504658.1, forward strand.
ACAGCGGTTTTTGAACTGCTATCATAATAAGAGCTGCCATAAGCCCTTATTATAATAATGAGATATATTATAAAGTGGGCTCTGAAACTTATTGAATTGGATGTGCAGTACCATTCGAGACTTTCCATCAAGGTCCAAGTGCTGGTAGATTTTATCTTTGAATGCACCATCCCGAATAAAAAAGCTGAGAAGCTGCAGAAATCTTGAAAGCTGGAGAAAGCTCAAGAATTGAAGAGATAGATACAGGATCTGACTCGGAAGAGCTATGGATAATACATGCTGACGGCTCATCAAATGCGGCAGGAGCAAGGGCTGGGCTCATCTTAACGAGTCCTAAAAGAGATGTGGCGAGATACACTTTGCACTTCGAATTTTTGGCCACCAACAACGAGGTAGAATATAAAGTTCTGCTTTCTGATCTCAAATTGATGAGAGAAGTGAGGGCCCAGCATCTGAAAGTTTTTAGTGACTCTCAATTGATGGTTGGACAAATCAAGAACGAATACGAAGTCCGAGAGGAAAACATGAAGAAATACCTTTAAAAGGTAAAGTACTTAACCTTGACCTTCTTCAGTTTTGATATTCAGCAGGTTCCCAAGGTGAATAACGTCAGAGTAGATGCACTATCGAAGTTAGCGGCCTTGTTGCCCACTGACTTGCAAAAAGGGGCCTACTTCGAAGTACTGAAAGCATCGAGCCTCAAGAAGCCTCTTGTCGTCCAGCAAGTTGATGAAGAATCCTACTGGCTTGATCCTCTACTCAAGTATTTTAGGTCGGACAAGCTACCATCTGACCACAAGGAGGCTTGGAAGTAAGCAGGTCACCTGCTATGTTCTGTATGATGACAAATTATATAAGCGGTCTTTCTCCCTACCTCTATTAAAGTGCTTGCACCCATCTGAGGTAGATCACGTGCTGCAGAAAGTTCATAAAGGAATCTATAGAAGCCACTTGAGGGGTAGATCTCTGTCTTATAAAATACTTCAGCATGGCTACACTGGCCCATAATGCAGCAAGATACAGATAACTTTGTCAGAAACTGCAACAAATGCCAATGAAATTTCAATATTCAGCATCAGCCAACAGTACTTCTGACTCCCATTGGTGCCCCATGGCTATTTGCTCATGGGGGATGGATATTCTTGATCTTTTTTCTCTCGCATCAGATCAGTATAAGTTTCTCCTGGTGGCCATCAACTACTTCACAAAGTGGATCGAAATCGAGCCTTTGGCCTGTATAATCAAGGCAAGAGTAAAAGATTTTGTCTGAAAATTTATCATTTGCTGCTATGGTCTTCCCAAAGTACTAATTACGGACAACGACAGATAGTTCAGTGGTACTCGACTTCATAAATTTTACAGAGAACATGGAATAGAGCATTGCTTCACTTCGGTCGGCTATCCACAGGCAAATAGAGAGATAAAGGTAACCAACAGAACTCTTTTGCAGGGCTTGAAAGCCAGAATAGACCGGATTGGGGGGTCATAGGTAAATGAGCTTCACCATGTGCTGTGGGCTTACCGGACTACTCAGAGGCTCCCAATTGGTGAGACTCCTTTCAACCTTGCATTTGGGACTGAAGCAGTCATACTCATAGAATTGGAGCTCCCGTCCCTCAGAGTGGAGGAGTATAATGAAGACACCAACTCAGTATGACTCCAAGCTAACCTTGACCTGTTCGAAGAAAGCAGAGAGCGTGCTGCCGTGAGAATAGCTGCCTGCTGTCAGAGGATAGCCAGATACTACAATACTCGAGTCAAGATCAAGGAGTTCTGAGTTGGCGACCTGGTGCTACAACGAGCTGAAATTTCACAGCCCACTGAGCAGGAAAAATTGTCACCCAACTAGGAGGGCCCTCATCGAGTAGATGAGGTAGTGCATCCTGAGACCTATCGGCTAAAGCAGCTCGATGGGACTCCACTTCCTAAGTCATGAAATTCGACTAACTTACGCATGTACTATCAATAATGTTGTAACATTTTGCCATTGTATACGTGAAATTTTAGGTTCATTAATTTGTGTTCGCACGTGGAAATAGCATAAGAAGTTTAAAACTCCTGATTAACGAGCTCTACTAAAATTTCTTAAATGGAATCATATTTGATGAATGAAGGCTAACTGAAAAGGACCTTCGAAGGGCTAACCAAAAAGATCCTCAATCTACAATCGAGAGCAGAGCAAAAATATCACTCGCATTAGCAAGCAGAGTAAAATACCGCTTGCATCTTCAAGCAGAGCAAAAATGCCACTCGCATCAGCAAGCAAAGCAAAAATATCGCTTGCATCTTCGAGCAGAGCAAAAATACCGCTCACATCAATGAGCAGAGCAAAAATGCCGCTCGCATCTTCGAGCAGAGCAAAAATGCCGCTCGCATCTTCGAGCAGAGTAAAAATACCATTCGTATCTTCGAGCAGAGCAAAAATGCTGCTCGCATCAGCGAGCAGAGCAAGAATACCGCTCGCATCATTAAGTAGAGCAAAAATACCTCTTGCATCTTCAAGCAGAGCAAAAATGCCGCTCGCATCAATGAGTAGAGCAAAAATGCCTCTTGCATCAGCGGACAAAGCAAAAATGCCACTCGCAGCAATGCCGTTCGTATCAACGAGCAGAGCAAGGGCGCTACTCGAATGATTGCCTTCGATTGATTTCGACTTAAGAAGTTCTTTTTGATTGGGACTGTGGTCATCGAGGCTCCTCTGCTTGGGATGGTTTTGGCTCTAGTTTAGCGATGAAGTTCGGTCCTTTAAGTTAGAATCGATTCATCTAAATTTCTAAGGTTGGAATTGCATTGTATACCTTATTAGTTGGGACAACTCTAAGTTTCTTAAGTCAGGGCTAACCTCTGCATGTTGAGTAAAAAATACACATACATAAATAAAGAGAATGCAAATGGCAAGAAGGATAATTTTTTCTATTCAAATATTTACAGAAAAAGATGATGTCTGAAGTGCCACCTTACCAAAAAAAAAGAGAAAGGAAGAGAGAAGATAATGAGGTTCAATCCTCATCTGATGAGAAGACCCCTACCTCTTCGTCGCTGTTCTCAGGCTGGAGGAATTGGAGCTCTAGATATGGCATTATCTGCAGCAAGCAGGCCTTACAATCCTCGAAATCGAGGATAAAGATGGTGGCAGTAATATCAATAGCCTCCTCGAACTCCATAGAGGTCCGAGACTCCTCGACATAGTGCATTCGGACATCGAATAGAATTCATCCAGACTGGGGGGTATGTCCACTCTCAAAAGGAGGCAGGGCCTAAGAGTTGGAGGGCGCCTGCAAGAGGAGGATGGTCTAGCATGCCTAGTCCTTACTCTCTCCCGGGCTACTCTCACAAAGGCCCTTCGCTCTTTTACCCTGGCCTTAATTGCTGACAAGGGTGGATACATAGGTGGTGCCATTGTAATGAAGGAAAGAAAAAATTTCTGCAAGAAGAGAAAGATGAAAGATAGGGTTCAACTGGCCTTCAGCCCCTATTTATAAATGTCAATGCCTGCATCAACCGCCAATCGATAGCTTGAAGGAATACATCCATCTATCAGGCAATAAATGGTGTATTTTTCACTATCAGAATAAATCCAAACGACGCTTCATGGATCAACACATGAGTATGTGGCATATGCTTACAAGCCCTATATTCTTTTTCAAGCGTTATCCTATCGGAAGAGTCAGCAAGCGTCGTTCCCCATGACTACTCGTATTGAAAAATGTGAGGCAAAGATGCCATCCAAACAATTATCTTAGATCAGCAAGCACAAATAATTGCCTCAGATCGGTGAGTGCAAATAATTACTTCAGATCAGCAAGCGCAAACAATTGCCTCAGATCGACTTGAGTGGGCAATTGCCTTTGATCGACCCAAGTCTTAGCCACCTTTGATCGACCCTAATTTAAAACCGGCATGGCTATCATTGATGTTCCTTTGCTCGAAACACTCTTACTTTCTATGATTGGAGCTAAGTTCACTACGAACCTAGTGTCCTAAATTAGCTTGCATGCTGAATAAGAGTGTGCAATCACAAGTGAAAGGTAGGAAGCAAGAAGAGGAATAAACTTTATTGATTCATTCTCTGCAAATATTTACCATGAGAGTTTTACAACAACCTTAGAAGGTCTGAGTACAAAGCAAAGAAGAAGAAAGTAAAAGTCTAAGAGGTGACGCCTGGAGCTGGGATGTCCGTCGCAGGTACGTCAGCTGTAGTAGGTTTCCAGAGCTCATCCAAAAATTCAGATTTAATTTGGATACTTGACAGTAATCCTGTCTCGAACCAGCTGCTTCCCACCAGCATAGGCATCAGCAGAAACTCGATTTCTTATCCTCATATTCTACCGACATCCAAAAGTTTGCAATAGCCCTGGAGGCGGCCTCTACCGCCTTCTTCTCTGTTGCCTCCAGCTGAGCTTCAAGTTTCATTATTTTCTCTTACAATCGAGAGTTCTCCTCGATATCTCCTCTTAGCACCGCTTCAGCATCTTCAGCTCTTCTTTTGACGGCATCGACCCTCATGGAGGCCTCTTTGGCCTCCCTCTCAGCCTTATCTTTCGTACCCTTGAGCATCTCGATATCGGCTCGATGCTTCCTTGCCTCAATCGAGAGCTCGAGGCAACTCTCCATATACCCATTCAGATAATGGGTGAGCTATCAAGAGAAATCTCTTATCAGTGAATGCGACAAATATATATTTAAAATAAATAGTTGCAGAAATCTCGACATACCCAGATAAAGCTCTCCATGATTTTTCTCCTTACCTCTCTATGTGGCTCGGCTAGCAGATTGGTTGCATCGATTGGGAGGAGCATACCGGTGAATAGCTCGTACGCCAGCTGATAGTCTTTTAAGGCTAAAGCCTCGAGCCTTAGTGTAGCTGGTGCGGTCCCGAAAGTCTCAGCTTCTCCAGCTGGCACATCTTTCGAGAAGAATGCGATGATAGGGGAAGCCAGCAAGCTCGAAATTGTCTCTTCAAAGACCGACAGACTCAAGATTGCTCTTTAAAAGCTCGGCTCATTTAGCTTCTTTAATCTCCATCAGAAGCCGAAGAAGGCGAGCCAATCCTTACAACTCTAAAATTGCTTGGGCGAGGAGGCTCAGGATCCTTAGACCCGAAAGCTGGCAGCACGGAGGGATGCCTAATCTTGATTCGGGTGCTCCGACCACCTGCAGGTTTAGCTGTCCTTTTCCGACAGGCCTACTTCTCCAATTTTTCATCAAATTTAGGCTCATCTCTGCAACCATCTCTGCAAGGTAAAAATCGAATGGTTAGTATGAAAGCGAAGCAAAATCAGAGAACATATGGCTTTGAGATAGAAAATCTATACACACCTTGGGGAGCAGTTTGGCTAATGCCGGTGTTAAACAGCATTTGTACCAACAGAAGTTCCTTAGCATCGGAACCTTGAAGTTATGCAAGGTCTCCACTTCCTGCCTCAGGCATTGATCTAGTAGAGGCTCTTTTAGTACGACCACTTGGGGTTCACCCTAGGCAACAAACCCCCAATCCTTACCGGATGTATGGAAGATGAAGAGGAATCGCTCCTTCCAGTCATGAACTATGGTAGGAGCATCTTGTATCAATGGACGGATGTTCTTCTTCCTTCGCATTGTCACATACCACCACTCACACGAATCCGAATGCCTCTTGAGGTCGAAAAAGAAAAAAAAGTACGATGCTGGGATCAATCCCAGCCAGCACACATACCATGGTAAAATCGCAGATATATCGTCAAGAGTTTGGAACTATCGAACACGGTGTCATCTCGAGATACTGGAAGAGAATCGTGAAAAGGGGATAGAGAGGAAGCCTCAGTCCATTCCGGAAGCATTCGTCATAGATGCTCATCCGATCTGGGAGAAGGTGGCAAACTCGATCATTCAGCTTTGAGATTTTTAGTTGGAATTTCAGAGGGATTTGAAATTGCTCGTGAAGTAGTACTACATCCCGTTCCGTCAGCTCGGATCGAAATCCCAGTGAGGTGAAATCGGAGTCTCCAGAGGTCATCTCCCTGACAAAAAATTCTAAAAGCTACAGTCGGAAGAAGAGAGAGACTCGCGACGAAGAGAAAGGACAAACCCTAAAGCTTACGTCCAATCTCGTCTGAGGCTTTAAATAGCTCTAAAGTTCAAATCATCTCCAAGCGATGCTTCTTTTCAGAGCATTGATTATTGTAGGTGTGAATCAATAGAGCGATAGCGGATGCTTGACGCATGGCAACCTTTGACGAGATGTAACTCCTACCACCAATATGGTAGTTAATGCCAACGATAGGCGAATCATACCATGCGCCACTTTCGAAGAGGCATACGAGAACGTGCGATGGTATCTATCATGTGGAGGCAATTTGAATTTTAATTCTTTTAGATGCTTGCACAATGGATATGGGTTGTGTACGGCTTGAATTTTGGTCCAGACTATGGTTCGAACAGTACTTTACTCGAAATATGGCTCAAATTACGTATTTACTAAGTTATAGCTCAAATCGTATTTTATGGTTTTAATTACAGCTAAGTTCTTAGTTAATATAGATCAAAATCTAGCCAATTTAGCTCAGAATGTGGTTTGCATCAATCTCTTCAAACACTACAAATACTAGTAACAAAATGAATTTCATTCATTTACATCAAAATGGTTATAAAGTTCAGATTACAGAAGAAAAAAAAAGATACAAATCACTGCTTTGGAACACCACCAAGATGACTTGCTCCAGAACAACCTTCCTCGATGTTGGTAGCCTCTTCAGTCTGGATGGTCGCATTGATTTTATTTGCTTCAGTGGATTAGCGAGATGCCCTTACAAATTTTTCTGTGCTATCTATCACCGCAGCTAGCAAACTTTCATCTAAAAGGTTGGCTTGAAGAAGCTTGATACTGTCTGCAAGGAGATGCACCCGGGCTATTATTTTGTATCTCTCAAAATTCGTGAAAAGTACCACCTTACAGGTCTGATTTATGATTTTAGTTCCCTTTTCACCGGCTGACTTTTTCTTCTTCCAGTATTTTTGGTTAGGAGCTCTTGACCTATGAATCGGCGCCAGAGGATACTTCAGCTCTCTCTTTTCTTCTCCAGCTTCTTTTTCAAGCGCTCCATTTCTGACAAAGCCTCCTGAAATTCGACAGGTGGCTCTGGGGCTGCTTGGATCCCTTTAGAAGCAGAGCCCTCACCCCTCAGAGGTGTTCTCTCCCTGTGCCTCGCTCTTTCTGAGGTCTTGGCCCTTTTAGATGAGCCTCCGCTGGAACTCCTTCGAGAATGAACCTCGAAGGGGGTATAATCTTGGCCCCTTTTGCCTCCGAGTATCCTCCTCAGGCGCTCTATGTCGTCGCGGATTCGACGGCAGACCCTTTCAGCCTCAAACCTCTGCCTCTCGAGGTCTTTGATCTTCCTTTTAGCTCTAGATCTCTATCGCTCAAGATCTTCAATCTTCTTCTCGGCTCTCCTCAACTCATCATCTCGACGTCAATCATTTCTCGAACTTCTCGAAGAGCCTCTTCAGAAGAGTTGGTTTCTTTGACCAACTCGAAGTTGGTTGACTCTGCATGCTCCAAGCGATATTTCAGCGAGTCTATCTTCTCTCTCGCTGCAGCAAGCTTTAACATTGAGGCTTCAGGGGTAGAGCCAACAAAACTAACTAAATAATACCCAACCTGTATAAATTGGTATGCAATTGTTAGGTGCTGCAAGTCATGGAAGATTAAAAGAAGAGATTTGAGGACACTCTACATGAGCAAGAGATCTCAGAGCACCCGTCATCCTTTGTTGGGCCCCTTGCTCATCCATGTACTGCTTCTCAATGGGAGAGAGAAAGCTTTCCAAAAATTCTACCGCAAACTTGAGATTCTCTACCGCAGATGGAGCCGAAGGTGCCGGCTGCAAAGTCCTCGCCTGAGTTATGGCTGGGAAAGGCATTGGAGTAAGAGTGTCTGCTCTAAAGGCTCCTCAATCTCCATCGCCATCACCAGAGCCTCCTCGACACGACCACCCACATCCTCTATCTGTATGGCCTCCATCGGGACCTCCTTAGGGCGGCCGGCTGAGTCTATCACTTGCACCTTCTCCACTGGCCTCTCTTCTATTGGAACTCCTCCCGATGGAGATTTTGCCACGACTTCCGATGGGGCAACCGTCGGCTCCATGACCGAGGGAGGATTTTCACCGTCATGGCCGTAGCAGTTGATTCAGTGGCCGGAATCCTCACATCACCACCCGATGGGACCGAAAACTGGCAGATAGAACTTTAGTCTGCCTCCTTCTGGCTAGTACCAACTCAAGCTTCCTCGAGCACTCTGAATCCATCTTGTCTTCGAGAATTGTCGAGAGTCACAGCAAAAATTTAGAGCAGAAAAGCCTTACGGTTGTCTCCTCTGTACACCCGAGAGGTAAATTTAAAAGAAGATAAGGGTGAAGGCAAAAAGTCGTCGCTTGAAGAAATTAATTTTCAAAAAAATTATCGATTATATGGTCCCATCAGTCGTGATCATTCACCGTATGCTTCCGCCTGTCAGACTGACAACATCAACTTTAAATGCTAGAGGCACATATGAAAGCATAAGCACACGCATCCCTTGATTTGAAGTACTTCTTTCATCTGATTCTCAGACTCAGGAGTAGGGGATAGTGTTATGGTGATATCGTGAGTATCTCGGATCAACCTGTTATCATGGGATACCTCAGGCCATCGAGCAATTGCAATGGTTGCCGACCTAAGAACAGAGCTGAAGTATGCAGAGCTGAGCTACTAACTTACTGTCCGTTGCATAGTTTGCCTGACACGTGAGCTGCCTCCGTTATCTCGATCGACTTATTTCCTAATGTGTGCAACAGCTGTTCACCACAAGTGGATAGACTCAGAGATAATCGTCTTCTTTGATTTCGCGGAGCGATTGAGGGCTAAAATATCTTGTCCGAAATTGTACGTTCAACAGTCCTGTAATTTCAGAATCACACGATCTCACAGCTGTTCGACCAGCAATTCGACGACATTCTATATAAATGATCAAAATCTCGAGAATCAAGATAAGCAATTTCTCTCAAAGAATTCGTTGTTGCTCTCTTTGTTTCTGAATATGATTTGAACATCAAAGAATTCTCGTAGGAGCAAAAATTTTTTATTTAAATTTTTTTTTACAGATCATTCCAATATTTTCTGCGTAAGGATCAAACATCCGGCTTTCAATCTAGTCTGGACAAGCAGCAGCATGATTAAAAAGTGGATTCATCAAGGAAAAGGTCAGTTTCCCAGTAAAGGAGAATACTTGATTGCTTCTACTGATGTGGACTCGAAAGAATAAGCCCCGCTAGCTCATCTATCAAAAGGACAATAAGGCACCACCAGCCTCTTTCTTCTTTATTATAGGAAAGGATAGGAAACAGTACCTGGTCCACGCTTTTCTTGTGCAACCGGACTTTATGCTGAAGCCAGGCATTTAGTTCAATACCGTGACATTTCCTTCAATGCTAAGGCAATAGTGGGATGGAGTAGTGAGTCGGTTCCAACTTCCACGGCAATAACCTGTTGTTTCTTCCGCATGAGGACAATCACCTTTCACCAGCATGGAATGGAGTCCACCAACAGGAAGAAGAGATGATGGTTTATTACTAGGAGGTGCCTGTTTTATGTGTGAAAAAAATTGGCAATGGTGGGCCATTGAGATTTCAAACTAAAGCCTCGTGATTTGAGAAAGATGCATTCGCTTTATCCATGGTTTTATCTTTTGTAAAGCATTGGGTATGTATAATTTGCAGTCATAAGCAAGATAAGGATGGGATATGCGCTTATGCTTACAAGGAAGACCTAACTACTTTGCTTTGGCATGAAATCCAAAAAAGAAAAGAAAAGTAAAATAATAATAATAATAATAAAAAAACAAGAAGAAGAAGAAGAAGAAATAGGTATCTTCGATGTCAAGAAAAACAAGAAGAAGAAGAAGAAATAGGTATCTTCGATGCCAAGGAAGCCAGGAGCAACGTTAGTTAAATATTACAAGGCCTCTTTAATTGGTTTGAAATATGAAACTTAGAGGCCTAATTATTGTCCTCAGAATCAAAATTATAGACAAAAGTGGTGCTCACACATGTCAACTTCAGCCTAGGTTCCATGGCCTCGAAGTGGACTTGGAAAAATTTACCTTTGTTGTTGGAGCCAACCCTACGTACAATCGAAGTAAACTTTATGGGTTGGCAGAGATACAGGTAGGACGTTGTGGGCACGAGCTTCCTTAGTGGCGAGTATATAGGTTATTGGTTAGAAGCCGGCCATGGTGCTCTCTCTTTAAGAGGTGTCCATCCCACTTACCAAGTTACAGGCGAAGTGGAGAACTTGTTTTGCAGCCGAAGACATGCAGGCTTTGGAGATTTAGGTGGTGGAAGACCATTCCACTAGCATTGCAGGTTAGATTAGAGCAGGGTCTCTCTCTCTCTCACTCTCTCTCTCTCTCTCAATTATTGCATTGATCTGGGCAAATCTCGAAGCATATGCACGGTGGATAATGCATGATCGGGAATCGGTGAAATACAAGCTACAGCATGACATGTTATCCACCATCGGATTTGGCATGGTCCATTGGACCTCTCTCTCTCTCTCCACCATCCATGATTGCGTGATCTCATATTTACCATGAGAGAAATCAATTAGCTAATTAGTTTCAGACTTTATCTATGTCTTGCATATTTCAAATAAAAATAATAAATTTACTTAAAATGTATTATAAATAACTTTTGTAATTGGTTGTTGGGATTTTATTCTAGCGGAGGCTTCATTATATTTTAAAAACTTATTGTACATTTCTTTGTGTGCATGATTGATTAGGGCAAATAAAATCTTGAAAAAATAACGGTGATACATGACTTAAAGCTTTTAGAAGATTTTCAATTTTTCTCTCATTTGCTCAAACACCAAGCTGATATAGTGGCCTTGATTCTTTTTGAGATTAGAAAGGGTTTTAATCGATATCTTTCCATTGTAAGTCTAATTGGTCTGTTTAAGGCTAACTCCAGCTAAAATCGAACTCCCGTATTTTGCTAAAATGGTAAAGGGATGATATCAGTCAAACAAGTGTTTGTTGATTGGTAGATTGGATTTTTGAAAGATGGAAAATGAGTCACATGCCCACCTTCACTATATTATGCTTGAAATCTTAATGGATCCATGACATTTATATGTTTGATGTATGTTTGCTGCCTATAATGCCAGCTTCAGCTAAAAAGCCTGCTTAGGTGGAGTATCTTGCAGGATGAGCGATGAGCAATTCTTTGTGCACCGCACTACGTGCACGTAGTGATTGGATCACGTGCCGGAGGGGGGGGTGTTCCGTGTGCGCCAATCACCGTATGTGATGCAACTCATTCTGCACCGTGCGCGATGCAATAAGAATTTCACCTTGCAGGACTGACATGTCTAGATATGGAGCCAAAAGCATGTTATAGTCAAATTTGGAGCCCACATGACCACTTGGACTTCATTTTTAATTTGGTGGGAGCATAGCCATGTTATAGCCTATTACAGTTGGCTAAGCCTAGGCTAAAAACTCATATGGCTTAAGTACGCCACAACAGCCAACGTAGGCCCCAGTTGCTAGATTTGCCAAAATTTGCACCCAAAAGTGCAACAACAAAAAAAAGATTAGGATTATAAAAAGTTGATTAGGATCATAAAAATTGACTCCTACCTCCCATATTTCAGTGATACCGATAATTATTCAAGTTAAAACTCCAAAACATCAAGTTTAGGCATCTTATTTATACCACTTTATTGACGCCATCGGATTGAAACGATCGCATCTTATGCAAAGCCAACTAACCTTGCTTGTGCAGAGAAAATCAAAGTTTCTCAAATTTATGGTAGAATGGAATGAAGTACCAAAGCAGCCTTTCCATCCCTCACAACAGCAAATGTAAAACAGCTAGTACAAGACAGCAGTTTAATGTCGAATTGGATATAATACCAGCAACATTCAACCTAGAGCAGACTTTCCAGATTGACTTCAAACAAGGTTTCAAGTTGCTCAGGTAATGCCCAACATGAAATTAATTTAAATTTGACAGTCTCAAGTGCAATTAGTTACAGACTGGCTGCAAAGAATTTACCAAGGGGCAGAAGACTATGAATGGGCAATTGGAGAAGTAATCAAAAACCAACAGATAAAACAAGCAGAGCAACCAGCGCAGGTAATTTTCTCTCATCGTTGATGATGATAAAATGTGTGAAAGTTAACCCAAAGCATCAACTGGAGATAATAACCATAGCACAAAGGAATTATTTGCTTGTACGCTTGATTTATTTCATTAAACATCACCTATCATACTTCATAAATGTTGGAGCACCAAGTGCATTGTCCCCATAAACTCCTTAACTAGCTCAATTAGCTTCAGAGGAACTAGCTACTTGGTATTTTGATGGGCATTTGGCATCATCAGCAATATCTGGCATAACTCAAGGCGAGAGAAACACAGCAAGCTGTGAAGGCTTCTACAACAGATAGACCATGACAACTGGTAGGCTCACATTTACTGATAAACAAGAAGGAAAGTTTAAGGGTATATACAAACCACCGTAAGCATCTGAAGTTCCCTACATGTCAGGAAGTTCCATATTTACAGAGAATGTAAAGGGACAATCCCTATGCAAGCAAAATTATACAGTGAACTTCAGCTATATCGGCACATATTGAGAGTTTATGCACCTCCATATGCCAAAACACATCAGCAGAAGGATTACTGCAAGAACAAGCCGGACAACATAAGCAACAACTGAACCAGTTCCTGATATTCCTGGGTGTGCGGGAGGGTCTTTCAGGACATTTGCATCATCATAAGTGCCTTTCGTTCTCAACCTCAGCAAAGGTTTTGATTCCTGATACAACTCTGAGCTGTGTGTTGCATCATCTACATGATAAATAAGTGTAGTCAGCAAAAGAATAATTTAATGAGAATATGTTCAAGTAACACAATAGATTTTTGCTCTTTATTACCATGAATAGATAACTGTTCGAGCTTGTCCAGTAGAGCAGGCTTTGAGATCTCCCTAAATTCAGCAAGATTGTCATCCACATGCTCTCCTGCCTGCAGAGACTAGATTAAGGTATATTAAGTTCATGCAAATGTAAGTAAAGACTACAAGAAAACCCATTTAGATATGGACTAATAAACACCATACCTCTGTTGTTGATTCTCTGTCTACCTGGTCATCTTTGCTGCTGCTTGATTCACCAGCAATAGCGGAAAATGATCCCACTTCAAGAGAAGCTTGCAACGAATCCTTCCAAATCCTCTGCCCGCTTTGATGATAACTTGTTCAAACTTGGAGGATGTGCTTTCCGAGTCCTGATCTTGATTCCAGTTCCCTCAAAACCATCTTCATTACTTGGTGTATCCTTCTGGGTCAATGATTCCTCAGTGCTATCACACAAATCTTGCAAAGCCTTTCTCATTGCCTCTTTGTCTTCATGATCATCTCCACTGCTGCTTGATTCACTACCAGCTAAGGCAAATGACACATTTTGAACTGGACCCTGTAAACGGAACCTACTTGTTATGGTGCTCTGTTGTGCAGATATGTTCTTTGAATCTGATGGATGCTGCAGCTGATGAGGCCTGAACTCAATTCCAGTCACCTCAAGACCATCTCCATTATTTGCAATATTCTTCTGGTTATTAGATGCCTCCATGCTATCAAACAATATTGCAAGGATTCTGAGGCAGGGTCCACTGAGCACACATCTGGTCCAGTGCTATCATATGGAAGTAGACTTGCATTTTCATAAGGTGCACTCAGATGGGGTTCTGTTTCTGGATATCCATAAGAAGAATTCATCTGTAACAGTTCATTTAACAGAAAAGATGGTTCTTCAGACCACTCAGAAGCTTCCAGACTAACATGTTCCTGTATAATTGAAATAACAGAAAGTCTCAGCTTTTGTTCCTTTTTGGTTATACATTAATCAATTGATATAACAAGCACACATACCTGAGGTAGTCCTGCTTCAGTATCGATATCGCTGCTGGTCCCACTATCCCTGAATGATGCTGAATCCCAGATGCCATGTCTTGGCACACTCTCAGCAACTGAATTTTCTGAGCATCGGATGCCCTAGGAGAATATTCATCTGGATTACCTAGAACTGCATCTAAGAACTCATGAAAAGAGTCCCGATCGGCATCATCAACATCTTCCATAGGGGATTCCTGGTCGTCTGTGCAAGGCAGCATTGGGAACTGAAATTCGGAAAGCCATTAGAATCTATTTGCTGATGATGTGGACCATGGTACTGTGTTGAGACATCCTGCAGAGGAAAGGCTTACACTTATGGAGATTAATCATGCCTTGGTTAGTGTAACGGTACAAGCAAGAATACATGCCAAAATCAAGAAACAAGCTTGAAGGAATGAATTTATCAGAAGGCATTCCATTAAATGAAATAAACACAATAAAAGTGGAAAAAAAATAATCCAGAACCTAAGATGAACAAAGTTCTTACATGCATTCCAGCTTTGGCATCATGATTATCTGCAGCAACGTTGCAAGACCTCTCATCTGGTTCTACAGAGCAAGTTGCTGAACAATGAATGTTATCAGTAAGCCATCTCTTAATAACTGTTGGCTGCTGTTCAACCGAATCAGGCAAGGATTGAGGCTCTTCTTGCAAACCTGATTCTGGAGACTTTTGATTTACTGGGGTTGAGATTTCCTCCATACTATCTTCTTCATGCAGGGTACCATCGGGAGAGGATTTGGTTGGGGTTGGAGAGAAGCCACTTTTCTCCATTTCATCAGCTTTGGAGTTTGAACCCTTTTCTTCTGGCTTTTAAATAAGCGATAAAGGACATAACCACCCTGCAGAAATAAAAATCACAGTGAAAATTTATGAAGAAAAACTGCAACAAGTAAGATATGATAAGTAGCCATACAGCCAGTAGACAATATAAATGCAGGTGGACTATATACAAAAATGTCCCTATTGGCACACAGTGATACAAGTCACAATCATAACAGATAGGTACAATAGGGGAAAGATTTAAATATCTACACGCAATGCTAGACCTCCCACTCACTCAAGCATCTTCTCAAGAAATAATTTGCCAACAGTTTTTGCATCCAATATTTGGTAAATAAAGATGATCTTATATCCAATTTTTGAAAAATCATCATCCTTCTTACGTTTAATTTGTAATAGCCTTTGATGGTATACTGTTCTGCAATCTACAAAATACTCTTCATCATCATTCATACTAGTAGTTTATTGGCAAGAACATCGCAGCAACAAGCAATAACATGCTTTCATATAACTTGGTGTGCAATGACAACTATTTACACAAATGATATAGTCTATTACATGGAGAATCTATATCAGCTTCAAAATAGATACATAGAGACCCAATGTTTTTGAACCTCTGTGTTTGGTCACCTTTTTGACCCAAACTTTTGACCAACACAGAAACTGGCAGACTTTGGTATCTCTCTCCACTGATTTCAACATCTACCATCCTCCGACTGGAATTCACATTTTTCTTAAACATCCAAACTAACAATTGCCTATATTTGATTCCTTAACCATACTACAAGAGTAGTTTCCACTTTTACCAGTCAAAAATAGAGAAAAAGAAGTATTATAAATAGCATGTTTCAGTAACCAATAAATTTAATAAAAAGGGTTTAAAAAGAAATTGCATAATTTTATCTCAGAGGGATGTTATGTTCCAAAGCAAAAATATATACCACATCACCTTAGAAGGTTTAAAAAAGAAGCAGAAGCTAGGTTGAGTTCAAACTGAAGATTCCACCCGATCTTATATTATAAATTTGTTAACATTACATAAAAATACAATAGCTTGAACTTCTTATACAATGTTTACCACTTGCAAGATGCTCTAGTGAATCGTTATGATTTTTCGAACCGCTATTTTACCATCACCAAAATGTCAAAGGGCTATTCAAATCCTTCTCAGTATTCCATAAAACCCCAACCCTGTAATGTCATTATCAAAGAACCAAAACAAAATGAAATGTTCATTATGCATCATACATGGAATTATATGACAAGTTATCAGAACATATATAGATTAAATTGGGATGATAATCCAAAACATCCAAGAGTGAAAGCAGAAACATGTAGAACCCTGCTACCAAATCCACTTCAACAAAGCTTCTCACCACCACGACCCAAACAATCCACTTTCATATCTTTGAAGAACCTTTGCCTGTGCAGGTAAAACAAACACATGAAAGCATTCTGGAAACATGTTTGAGAAAAGTCTCTTCACAAATGGATTAAATGAGCCTATATTTCCACATAGGTTCTATTACAGGTAAACAAGGTGAACCTAGTAGTACTCATCTCATTATGCTAGCAGCTATATGCACTTATACACACATATCGCTGCCAATAATTTAGACACCAAAGCAAAAGTCACGACTATCTACATACCTCAATCTTCTGTAAAAGAAGTGCATGCATGCAAAGGCAAAAAAACAAGAACTTACACGTACAGAGCATTTCCCATACAACAAGATGGGCAATTTAGTAAACAAACACGTGTTCCATCGGGGTTTCAGATGGTCTCCAATTTGATGGTGATACAGATTAACGCCACGACATGATCACAACGTATTTTCGTAACTGCCATGCTGCACGACTTTCCAGATAAAATTCCTTTAAAGTTAAAACTTCACATGCCACACATCAAAACATACGAATATCAGGATAAAAGCCATGTCAGAAGATGAGCATATCTACTGACACCAGAATCAGATCTAACTAGTCCGTGCCATAAATAATAGAATCACTTCACAAAAAATGATCCCATGACATCAGTATACTGGAAACAAACTAGATTACACTAAAATCTATAAAAAATGAACATCTTTTTCACCGCCATAAGAATTAAAACCCCATCATATAGCAAAAGCAACCACAAGAACATCCAGATTAGAACACCAAAACTATATGTACACCTTAAACAAATAGTCCTTTTTTTTCCTTTAAAGAATGGATTGAGCTTCGAACCTGATCGCCGGACTCGAATTCCTGCTCGGTGGTGCGGTACTCGTGTATGATCCAGCGGGTCCGGATGCCCTTCGGCGCTCTTCCTCGGTGGAAGACGAGGGTCTTCTTCATGCCGATGAGGTTTTGCCGGCCCGGCGCAGCCTTAGACCGGATGTGACGGTCCCTCCCCGTGGCCTTCCAGTACCCGGCCTCGGTCGCGCGGTTGGACCTATTCCCATTCGCGTACTTCCGATCCTTCGGCGCAAAGAAAAACCACTCCGGATCGTCCGATCTGATAATAGATTTATCTGCCCAGCCACATCAAACCCACCCGAAGCGCATCAAGATCGAATTTTTACAAAAAATAATCGACCTTCTAACACGAGAAATGAAAGAAAAGGGGGAATTGATACCAGGAAGATCCCATGGCTCGCACTTCAAGATATCGATCTCGGGGATGATTTCCATGTCGTTCCTGATCCGGCCGGAGATCTTCCGCTTGAGGTAGACGTTGACGAGCTCCTCGTCGGTCGGGTGGAACCGGAACCCTATGGGGAGCGACCCCGGGGAGATCGTCATCATGGCTCCTGCCTTCCTTCGAGTACCTCCACGATGCTCCCAAATACCGCCGCCCGCTCGAAATCGAACGCCGAAAACAGCTAATAAAGCGAAATCTTCAGTCCCAAAGCTCAAATTCGAGAGGCAGGATCGCTGGAACTCGAGAAACCCTAGAAAACTTTTGGGGCTTCTGATCTCTTCCAGGCCTAGGGTTTTGAGTTCTCAGAGAGAAAGAAAGAGGGTGAGGAGCGGGCTTATTATATAAGCGAGCTTTGTTCCACGACCACTGAGAGAGAGAGAGAGAGACAGCGGGAGAGCGGGGTGGCTGGGTTTTAGAACGATGCATTCCGCGCTAAGGAAAGCCAGCTGGATCACGGGTTTAATTAAAGAGATCTGCCCGTATATTCTGATCGACGGATTTATCCATGAGATTCATGGAATAAGGAAGCGGATGTAATGTACGATACGGTCGGCTTTTAGGTCCGTTTGCTTGGGTGTATCAAATTGCCGATTTCTCATAATTATTTATTAAAAAAATAATTATAGAAAAATAAATTTTATTGTATTTAATTGATAAATAATTTTTTAAAAATAATATTAAAAAAATTATAATATTTGATTGGAGTTCACCCTATATAGAAATATGATAAAATTTATAAATATATCATTCAATATAAAATAATTTTATAATATCACCATAGTATTGTCATCTGATCAATTTTATATAATGACTATAATCATATAATTTTTTACATAATATTATTTACATCTTAATTTTTTATAATTTTTTTGATAAATTAAGAAAGATATTAAAATAATTTAATAATTATATATATAATTTTATTAAAATATTTTTAATAAATATAAATTATTATTATTTAAAAATTATCAAATATCAATTTTCACGATATTTGTAAATATGAGATCCATTATTCTTTTAAAAAAAAATTAATGAGAAATACCTAATTGAGTTTAAACTTAAAAGCAGCTATCTACTTAAGTTTCAAGTAAAAACTCTTTTATATTTGAAACATAGCTTAAAAGCAACTATCCAAATGAGATAAAATAATCAAATTGTCTTTGCAATTATAAAGTAACACTGTACTATTATAAAGTAATACTATACTATTATAAAACAATACTGTACTGTAATAAAAGCAACACTATATTATTATAAAGTAATATTACATTATTATAAAGTTATATTATACTATTATGAAGCAATACTGCATTGTTGTAAAGTAATACTATAATAAAAAAATACCATATTATGATCATATAATATCATTTTATTGTAAAAAAATATTATACTAATATAATATAATAAATAATATTATATTATTATAAAAAAAATATTACACTAATATAATGTCATACTATTTTATTGTAAAAGAATACTACATTAATATAATATAATAAAATAATATTATATTATTATAAAAAAATATTATACTAATATAATGTAATACTATTTTATTATAAAATAATACTATGATAATGTAATATTGCAGTATTTTGTATAACGATTATAATTATATAGTTCTTTACGTAATGCTATCTACATCTTAATTTTTTATAAAAAAAATTTATTTAATAAATTTAAAAAATATTAAAATAAATTTAATGACTATATATATAATTTTATTAAAATATTTTTATTAAATATAAATTATTATTACTTAAAAATTTATCAAATATCAATTTTCATGATTTTTGTAAACACGAGATCTATTATTATTATTATTATTATTTTTAATAAGAAAGATAGTATTCTAACCTAGCATTCATTTTCTATACCACAATCAAATGGAACCCTACGTAATTTGTTTTCCGGAAAACAAGTGGGACGAGATCAGTCCAATCTAAAGCCAATAAGAATTCGACACGTTTAGATCTGTCGTGGGGCCCAGCCGGGTCTTTGGATTCCTCCTTAGAAAGGAAGGTGGTTACACCACTGGCGGGAGGCGAGGAGTAGGTCTCCGTTTTCTGTTGGCAAACGGAGACGAACCGTCGGATGGCGATCCGACGACGACATGGAGGATTTTAATTGTTTCGCCCTGGTATCCGTTTGCCAAGGCGCATAAATTCACCGCGTGAGGATTTCGGAAGGACGCAGGAATGATTTAGAAGCGAATTTAAGAACCCAAGGCGCATAAATTCACCGCGAGTGACGATACAACAAGGAGGGGATCAAGTGGCGGGATTCCTTGGACCCCACTTGTAATAATCCAGTAGAAAGTTGGATAGATTTGGATAATGGTGTTTGGACCAATCCACTTGTGAATTGAATTCCAGCGATGATTAATGTTCCCAAACAATCCAGTTTAACAATTTTAATGTATAAATATCTGACTTCGAGTCTTATTTAATAAAAGAAGAAAAGAAAGTTCTTGGCTTGAGCTTTTTATTGTTTTATGTTAACATGCAGACGCCTTTGGTAAAGTATTATAACGGTTTAATATAACAAAGCTCCACGTTTATATCACTATAATATGGTGGTTGGTCACAACAGCCGTTAACGTTTGGGTGGAGGAGTCTTGTATTTGTTCTACCAGATAAAGGTTTTATATTTGTTTTTCATGTCCAGTTTCTAAGATATCTTTACATCATTAAATATGCTTGGTAGATATGACATGCACCAATAGGTACATAAATTCATGTCTTCGTTATGACAACATATTTCACTTTGCATCGAGTAGAGCTGGACGTAATTGAGCACTGCACATATTAATTGTTCTTTCCAAGCAGTTTTGATACAACTCGGGCCCCACTAATGCTTGAATCCACCAACAACTTGCTCCACTCAATGAAACCAACCAACTCTTGACAACACACCTGACTCTATGCATTCCATGTAGACCACCAAAGCAGAGATGGCGTGAAATGGAGTTTGATAGGTGCAAGTGTGTGTGTGTAGACACACACACGCGCGCCTTGGATTTGGTTCCGGTAGAGAAACATTATAATGTATTTAACTCATGATCGGAATCGAATTCGAAATAAAATTAAACAGTTATATTTTTTTATATATTAATTTTTGATTGAAATCAGAAATGCAAATAGGATTTGAATATTATCTAAAAATCTAGATTGAATTTTAAGAGACTAAAGCATCTATTCTCTTCATAAAATTATAATAAAAATTGAATCCCCTCCAATTAAATAATCATCCTTTTTTATATCTACTTTGGAGTTCCACTATCCCCAATCAAATATGCTCTTAACTCAGAGGTCTCAGAAATTTCCTCTCTTTTTCCATCATTCTAATCATCACATAGTGAAGCACAGGCGTAGCCATCTGGACTGCCATCAATATAACCTTTTTCAAAGATACCCACACTCTACTGTACGATGTAACGTCTAAAAGCAAAAGTAAAGCCAGACTATGAGACGTATGGAATGGGGATGCTGGCCTTGGGGAGGAGGGTGACGTGGCTAACCGATCACCCAGTCAAAGCATGCAAAAATTTTGTTATGGGCATCAAGACTGCCATCCATGCATAAACTTTTTAACAAAACATCCCATTCTCCGGTCAAAAGTTACATAGCAAAATAACTTAGGCACACTCTTTGGGTGTAACACCCTCTTCTTAGGTGATTATTCACCCAGCAAATGGTTTTGATGTGGGGGTTGTCTTTTCTTGCAGTTCTTTTGTGCGTCTCAAAAGCAATCATGTCTATGAGGAAAAGGTGTCACACTACATGATACCCATATAGATTTTGCCCAAATTAAGGAATTAAGATATCAAGCATCAGAACTTTTTATGGGCGGAGGAGAATTAGTTTGACTGTTTTGAGAGTTACCTAGCCCATACAAACAGAGAGTTTCCTAAATTCTAATCATTTATGAAAATTTGTATGAGGAGTAAACATTAACTGAAGCTAACAAATATTCACACGCCACCTACTCGATTTGAAAACCACCGTAACAATTCTTTGCTAACTGTTCTCTGTTTAAACTGATTTTGTCAGTAGAAATTTTGATGGAGCATGAAGGCAAAAGATTTTTTGGACAAATTAATACACTTGAGTGAGGTATTTTTTTTTTTTTAACATACTAAATTATGATTCGCATATATCTCAGTGTCACAAGTACACAGCCAATAGTTTTCTTAAGTCCTCTTTACAGGTCTTCAGACTTCAATCAACAGATATGCAATCGCTTCTGAATTTTGGGTGTATAAGATTATTGGGTAGATAATCTTAGAATCACAAATTATGAAAATGTTCACTTAATAACTATTTGCCTTTCTTCATTTCTTTCCTTTTCTTTCCCTACTCCAGTCAATCTGGACAACCATTTGTTGAATCTGCTATCTAGAAGAAACTCTGCCCCAAAATAAGAGAACAGAAAAGATAGATTTGCTGAGTGCCTGTGGATAAGATGCTAGTCCAAGTCATCATCAGGTTTAAGAAAACATACAATCATGAATCCAAGAAGGCCAAAAGAGTACATGTAAGCATGTAAGTAGGGAGCCTCAATTTTGCATAGATGAACAACACCTCGAGCCACAAACTTTACATGGGTAACACTGATCAGGTTCATCAATGCATCATCATAATCATAGTCATTAATACATCATCATAAACCATTAATATATGACAATATAGGGGAAAAATTCTTTTGGTATCGTATGTTCTATCTAAAATTTCCTACGGTTGCCATTAGAATGGTCTTAATCTTCTACCATACAAGACCTAAGGAATCATCTATCATGCTGTAGTTACCCCTTCATTAGAATCATGATTCCTCTTCTGAATTCAAATTAGAATCATGATTCCTTTCTTCAAATTTCAAATCAAAATCTTGTACAATGCTAACTATTCGTCTGACCTGGATATGCACTGGTCTGACTTTACTTTCAGCATGCATATCAAGACCATATTCTTTAGTAATTCTTGTTTCTTAGTGGAGCTGATGCATACAGGATTTACACAGATCATGTCAGTATGCATTAGAAGAAGGGGACAGAAGCAATTTAGAATCCATATAAAGTTTCAGAAAAGGCAGCACAAGCCTGTCTCTATATATCGTTGCTTCAATGATGTTAGCCTGCTTGTCAACCTGATCATCCCTCAAGAACAAACTTTTTTGATGTATATGTAGGGTCATGCATGTATAAAGAATTCCTTATATTTCCTCAGCAAACTCTAGTCATGGCATGTAGACATTAATAGTGGCTTCTAATGACCATATTCTATGTCATTCAACACTTAATGGGATAGATCAATGAGTACAAAAGTCAGAAGAAGCTTGTTCCATGGTCCCACATGAAACATGAAATGGTTTATTATCCACCCATTCTTTAATCGCATATCATAGATTAATATTCTTTATAGGTTGTATATCTTTAAATGATTCAGAATCTAGTGAGTGAATAAAATTTTTATACTGGAAAGTGAAATCCTATATCACAAATTCTTGTTTGTAGCCATCTCCAATAACAATATTGGGCAGATACTCATTTAAATCTTGTAGTTTTGACCCTTTGTCAATAATCAACCTCATCTGAGATATTCATCTTGTTCCTTGATGGTGGTTCTCTCTATTCAACAATCTGAGTGCATCACCATCCAATGTTATGTTTGTTATACATAGAGAGAAAAAAGGGAGATTTGGCTACACTTGAGTGGATCTTCACTCAAATTTCACCAAATCTAAATTGGATAATACAAAACCTACATCAATAATCCAAGCTATTGTGTGTGATTTACTATCTCTAAAATACTAACACGCCAAAAATTATATAATTTAGAATATACTTTGATAATCCCTCAAATATTCTTTGGTGATCTCTTGAATACTCGGTTGCATGATATTGTAGGTTTCTTGAAACTTTATGCGGTCAACAACTGGGCTAATAGAATAATATTTATTTTTGACCATTTGATACATAAACTAGAAATCTTCAAATTATATAATTTTTGTATACAAGAAGCTTAGAAATAGTATATCTCACCTAACAGCTTGAGTATCAATATTGGACCTCATTAGCCAATCATCACATGATCGGATCCGAGTGGCGATACACTCGAGTATATCTTGGTCTACTTCTCTCTTTATATGTGTATATATATTATACTTTACATTAACTTCTTGAAAAATGAGGTACTAATTTAAAATTAATAACAGACCAAATAAATTGAGATGCAAACTATTGAACATGATTGATACTATAATGAATATATAGAAGTCAGAATTTATATATTTTGATGGTCTCTAGTATAATAACATCAAGTTAACACAAACGTAATATCCATTGTGCTAGTATGGTAAAATACATGATATAGCACATAAAATTGAAAAGCCACTTTATGATCCACATATCTTAAAATATGGATAGATTCAAGTTTTATAGGTTTTGATTATTAGGCTATAGTAGAATATAGTATCATTCAATTAAAACCATCCATTTTATTACCGATGTGATAATTAGATTAGAGACTAACTAAAACATATGAATTTTAATTCTGAAAAATTTTTATATTATAAATCATATAATGATTTGGATATTGAATTTGGATAGTCCACCGTTGATTTTGAACTAAAACATATAAAGTATACAGTCCAACATATACATATAGAGGGGGGTGGCATGGGGGTGGGGGTAAGTTTTAGGTAATATTTTGGATCACAATATAATGCATTCTTAGGGAGCAATTGATTGGGAGGCACCAAGTCCAATCCGATGGCTCTCTAAGCATAAAAAGGCTTGTTAGCTATAAATACTGTTTTATGTGTCCTACCTCAACATTAAAGAAAAGTTAATAAAACTGATAGATTAACATGGTCAATCGATTGATCATGTGAACGCTTATCCAATCAAGTAAAGCTGCCAGGTTAACAACATCCTCTTCAGCTAGGTTTCCTCTATTGAGAGGTTATATAGACCAACTTTATGTCACTAATTTAACAAATAATTTCTTTTGCTTTTGAGACTAGGAAGAACAATTCCCCATCCTTTACCCTCTACTCCATCCAGACGAGAGTCCCAATTCTCAGGCAAATGGAGCCATTGCTCATAGAACTAGAGCATAGTTTAATAGGAGATTGAAGCAAGGATCGATATCTTTAGAGTGGAACCTTGGCTCCTGTCTAAAGTAGCAAGGGGTAGTACCCTCTGAACCTTAATTTGGCTCGAGGAAAAAAAAAAGGTTTAAGTTGAATGTATCAACTAATTATTTATTTAATACAAGAATGAACTTGAACTAGCTTTTATTCATTCCCAACCCATCCAGAATCTTGCACCTCTCACGCCCAAATCTTTGACGGTAGGCCCAGCGGTGATTCTTTATGTTCCCAAACAATCCAATGTAACAATTTTTAATACACAAATATCTGAACTCGAGTCCTATTTAATAAAAGAAAAGAAGAAAAAGTTCATTGTCTTTGTCGTCACTCGTCAGCAAGTCCTTGCCCACTGGCTACCTTTGGTCCTTTGGATGGCCATCAAGTACGCATGCGCATGCAGGCTCTTTCCCTTTTCTGATGTCATCATGCAGATATCTTTGGTTCACCAATGAAATCATATCAATATTTTAAGTAACGGCATTATTACGGTTTAAAGAAACAAACATTAGAAGAGTCTTGTATTTGTTCTACCAGAAGAAAATGTTTTTATATTTGTTTTTCATATCATGTTAGTTCCTAAGATATCTTTACATCATTAAATATGCTTATTGGATATAACATGGACCAATCAAGTACATAAATTCATGTCTTCATTATGACAACATATTTTCACTTTGCATTGTAGGGCCGGACCTAATTAAGCTCCACTCAAGCTAATTACACTCTCCAAAGTGCAATCCAACTCGGCTCCCACTCGAATCCACCAACAATTTCTTGCTAGAAAAGTTGCTACACTCAACCAAACCCCACCAGTCTTGACAACATACCTATCTATATACAGCACCGGCAGACCAACGTAATCATGGTTGGAATTAGAATCGGAATGATCATATTTTTGATGTATTTAATTTATGATTGAAATCGAAATAAATTTTAAATATTAGATGATAGTCCAAATTAGATTTTAGAGGATTAAGATATTCCAATTCTCTTATAAAATCTAAGAGTTTTTTTAATCAAATAACTGAAATAAAATTAATTATTCCGATTCCATTCTAATTTAATTTTTCTGACCAAACAGCTGAAATAAAATTATTTATTCTAGTTTTCATTCAAATCCAATTTTTTTCAACCAAATATATCCTTAACTCTTAAGAAAAGAGATCTCAAGAATAACATCCCTTCTGTCCAAGGATTCTCATCATCATGCAGCCAAACCAAACAGAATTTTGCATGGTCATCTCGATTGCCGCCCATATAACCTTTTCAAAGATATCCACCCTCTACTGTATGACGTCTCGATTTCCAGATAAATGGATTGGGATGCTGGCTTTAGGCAAAGGGGGCATGTTCCGAGCATAAATAATTTTTCTTTTTGGTAATAAAGCGTGCATAATTTTTGGAGGATCATTTCAGAACCTAAGTTTATTATTTTTTTTATCTTCATATTAAAAGTTCTGACAGAGTTTTTGAAACTTCTATCCATTGAGATTTTGTTTAATGATGATGCAAGATTATGGTTTTACGAGGTTAGCCGATTAAAATGTGTTGGTTTTCTCATAATATAATTAAAACTAGGGTTGAATTCTTGCGATGTTTTCTTTTGTTCTGTTCAGCAAAGCCTTGTTGGGAGCTCCTGGTGGGCCACATTTAGAATTTACTTTGGAGTTGCCCCTCTTATGAGACCCGGCACACTATCATGAGTTAAACAGTATGGTGGATTGAATAGTCTCATTTGTTGCTCATTATTTTTATGGAGTTTGGATTAATATTTTTTTTTATCTTTGTCCTTCTAGAATATTTTGTTCTGATATTTTGGATTATATTTGTATTGAAATTATATAAAATGATTATCTTTATATATATATATAT
>KE504658.1:1728063-1745371 GCA_000441515.1 Elaeis oleifera
ATATATATATATATATATATATATATATATATATAAAGAAATTTTAAGAAAACAAACATCTCAAAGTATTATGATTTTTTTTTTAAGATGGTGGATGGGATGGGAAGAATCTGACGAAGGGGATGGCAAAATCTTTGGATGAGCATAAATCTCTAAGGTTGCATTTGGTATATTGCCAGACAACTTGAGAAGGTAATATGGATTATCTTCATGATAGATTGTCACCACTAAATTATCACGAATGTTGATTATTTTGTTTGGTACACATAGATAATATTGTAGTAAAATTATTAAAATTTTAATTGACATATTTGATATGACAATCAGATTATCAGTAATGTGAAGTCAAATTCCTAAAATATCCCAAATAATTTTATCTTGGTGCTCTTCTTTTGCCTTGGTGAGAATAACAGGAGTGATATAGGTGCGGTGGTGGCGCGGAGAAGTGGCGGACAAGGAGTGTGGAGAACTGAGAGCACCGAAGGGGTGGAGAGGGTGTGGGCACATGTGGAGCCGTGAAGATAATGGGGACAGGCATGGAGGAGCCACAGGAGGGTGGTGGGGGGTAAGGATGGAGCAGTCGTGGGCAAGCAAGCGGAAATGGAGGAGCCTCAAGCTGGGGGCGCACGTGGAGGGAGGTGGGGAGGTGGGACAATGGATTTTATGTAATTTTTTGAAAATAATTTATTCAAAATTTTATTGCAATATTACTGAAGAAGTGATAATTTGGATAGTCACCCTCTACAAGACAATTCAGATTGCTTCATAGGAGGTAATTGAATTGCCAAGATAATCTGGATTACAACTCAAAAAAATATATTAAATACAGTAATTCAGATTACCGTATTAAATTATCAGCAATCTAGATAAATTGTTAGCTGTCAAACGTAATTTAAATATTTTAATTATTTTTTAAATTGGTAGATGGGATGGGAAGTACCTATCTGCCAAACACAACTTAAGCATTTTAATTATTTTCCAATGGATGGGAAGTACCTATCTGCCAAACGCAACTTAACCATTTTAATTATTTTTCCAAATTGGTAGATGGGATGGGAAGTACCTGATGGACTTTCACATGGGATAGGACAGGCGTGCCCATTCACTTATTCAGGTTTACCTTTCTTATTTCAATTTTACCCATATTCAAATTTATGGATGAGATTATTTGAGAGAAGGCCAGGTAAAATGCTTTAGATACCTAATCAATATTCTAATTTTCATATATGAATCATGATGCCATCCATACATATAACATTTAGAAAGACATCCCATTCTCTAGTCAAAAGTTATATATACGCAAAAATAATTTAGGCACACTCTTTGGGTGTAGCACCCTCTTTGGGTGTAACACCCTCTTCTTAGATGATTATTCACCCTTTTTGGGTGTAACACCCTCTTCTTAGATGATTATTCACCCTCTAAATGGATTTGATGAGAGGGTTGTCTTTTCTTGGAGTTCTTTTGTGGGTCTCAAAAGCATGGCCCGATCATGCCTCTAAGGAAAAGTTGGCACACTACATACCAATATAGATTTTGCCCAAAGAAACGTGTCAAGCACCAAAACTTTTTATGGGTGGAGGAGAATTAGCTCGGCTGTTCAAGTTCCATCCAAAAATAGCAGAAAGGCCTGTTCATTTAAGAAATTTGTATTAAAATAAAATCAATTGTAGAAAGATATTTTATATTTTAACTTCTTAAGTTGTGCTCATACTAGAATAATATGACCGTCCGATCACATTTAAAAAATAAAAAATGATGATCAATTGCAGCAAACAATATTCACACACCAACCACTCTTATGAAAAGCATCATAGGGATCTATGCTAACTATTCTATCCGTTTAAATAGATTTTGTCAGTAGAAATTTTGATAGAGCATGAAAGCAATTAAAAGATTCTCTTGGAAAATTAATATGCTTTAGAGAGGATTTTTTTTTTTTAAACATACTATACCTATGGTTGGCATATATTTCAGTGTCACAAGTACACAGCCAATAGTTATCTTAAGCCCTCTTTACATGTCTCGGATCTTCAATCAACAGAGAGATACGATAGCTTCTTGATCTTCGAATCAACAATAATGAAAATTTCCATTAACAACTATTTGCCTTTCTTCCTTTTGATTCCTTTTCTTTCCCTCCTTGAAGAAAGATAGATTTGCTGAGTGGCTATAGACAAGATGCGAGTCCATGTCATATAAAGAATATAACCGTGTAATCTAAATGGTATGATAAGTTGTCATAATCATCAGGTTTAGGAAACATACAATCATGAACCGAAGAAGGCCAAAGAGTACATGTAAGCATGTATGTAGGAGTTTCAATTTTGAATAGATGAATAACACCTCAAGCCACAAACTTTGCATGGCTAACACTGACCAGATCCATCAATACATCATCATAATCCATCAATATATGACAATATAGGGGAAAATATTTTCCTTAAGTGTCATATATTTCATCTAAAATCTCCTACGACTGCCATTATAATGGTCTTAATTTGTATCATGCAAGACCTGAGGAATCATCTATCATGATTCCTTTTCTGAATTCAATGAGAATTCAGATACAAAAATCTTGTACAATGGTAACTATTCTTCTGACCAGGATATGCGCCGGTCTGACTTCACTTTCAGCATGCATATCAAGACCATATTCTTAAGTAATTCTTGTTTCTGAGTGGACCTGATGCATACAGTATTTACACAAATTTCAGCATGCACTAGAAGAAGGAGTGGAGAGAAACAACTTAGAATCCATTTAGAGCCTTTCAGAAAAAGGCAGCGCAGGTGCCTGCCTGGTCAAACTGATCATCCCTTGAGAACAAACTTTGTTGATGTATATGTAGGATCATGTGTGAAGAATTCCTTTAAATTCCTCGGCAAACTATAGTCCATCACATATAGACATCGATGGTGGCTTCTGAGTGCAACCATATTCTTTGCCATTCAACACTTAATGGGATAGATCAATGAGTACAAAAAATCAGAAGAAGCTTGTTCCATGGTCTCCACACACCCATCAGCCCATGAAAATATGAAATGATTTATCATCCAGCCATTCTTTAATCGCATATCATAGATTAATATTCTTTATAGGTTGCATTTCTTTAAATGATTTGGAATCTAGTGAATAAAATTTTTATTCAAGAAATCCTAAATTCTTATTTTTAGCCATCTCTAGTGACAATATCAAGCAGATATTCATTTAAATTCTGTAGTTTTGACCCTTTGTCGATAATCAGTCTCATTTGAGATATCAGTCTCATTTGAGATATTCATCTTCTTGATGGTGGTTCTCTCCATCCAACTATCCGAGTGCAATCATCATATAATATCATGTATGTTACAGAGAGATAAAGAGATAGTTAAATAGAGAGAGAGAGAGATTTGGCTATGCTCGTAATATCATGTATGTTATAGAGAGATAGATAGATAGATAGTGAGAGAGAGAGAGAGAGAGAGAGAGAGAGAGAGAGATTTGGCTATGCTCTAGTGGATCTCCATTCAAATCCAATTAAATTTAAATTGAATAATACATGACCCACATGGATAATCATATGCGATTCACTATCTCTAAAATACTTACATACCAAAATCATGTAATTAAGAATATTCTTGGTGATCCATTGAATATTTTTTGTGATCTCTTAAATATTTGACTGCATGATTTTATAGATATCTTGAAATTTATACAGTCAATAACTGGCTAAGAATAATACTTATTTTTGACTATCTGATGCATAAGCTAGAAACTTTACATCATATGATTTTTGTATATAAAAATTTAGAAATAGTATATCCCATCTAATGGCTCGAATCATCAATATTGGACCCCATCATCCAATTATGACATGATCAAATCTGAGTGGCGATGCACTCGCATGTCCCGGTCTACTTTCTTTTATATGTGCATATATCTTATATTTTATGTTAATTCTTGAAAAATGAGGTACTACTTTTAAAATTAATAATAGACCATACAAATTGAGATGCAAACTATTGAACATGATTGATAATATAATAAATTATTGTCTTCAAGGACCTGCATCACAGATGCACGAGAATAACACGATGTACCACCAAGTTCCACAAAATTTAGCCATGATTGCATGGTATATGTGGAACAATACATGCTGAAAACAATATTAAGATGGGATAAATCATTAAATCCACTGAAATCTTCAATGATCCCAACCTAAATTGAGTGGATTTTGTAATTCTGAATACAGACATAGGGGATGGTCTTTTTGGCCAACTCCACTAATCTCAGCTGAGCTTTGACTCAGATTGGCAAATAATTGGTATATCGAAGCCTTTTCTATTCTTTCCCTAAAAATAAAATAAATAAAATAAAATTGGTGGACAGTACAATGAAACTTTGTTATATGCTAATAATATTCATGGGTAAAACGCAAATCCGAGTCTAAATATTATACGTTATGAGATTGTCTCTAAGCACTCGCCCTTTCCCTCCCGATTTTTTTTCCCCATGTTCCTATCTAAGAAAAAGACTACCTGAAATGAATTGAGGTTTATCATCACATGCCTGTGTGCCATATTGAAGGCCAGGAAAAGAGAAATAAAAGTAATTCCATCGTTTATTTTTTTCAGAAAAGCATTGGAAAAAAAAAAATACACAGAATTCAAAATATAATTCTCATTTTATTTATTAATTAAGCCAACTAAGTTGGGTAATAGGATTCCAAAAACCACTGCATATATGAAACCATGGTCATCTAGTCCCCACTCCCTTTGGAAATTGAGGCCATCCTGAGCCATGCCCACAGGCATCTGGTGCCATCTGTTTCCTGCTGCTTTTCTGCACATCTAAACCAAACCATGTCCATATAATCTGCTCCTCTCAATCCTTGAACCATATCCATACGTGTCCATACGAATTGGATCGGATTATTTGAATAAAAGAGGGGTGATAAGCTTACAATCCTAGATAAAAGAGGGAGAATAAGGGCTATCAATCCTAGCTAGCTCCTTGAATTCCAAATGTGCCACCAGAATGATAAACATGCTTCATGCACATCCTTCTGCTAGTAAGCCAAATAAAATTACCATCCTTCATAGATATTCAGTTCATGATCTTTCACATCTCATGCATGATCTAATCCAGAAAAAGAAAAAACACCAAAGAATACAGATTTTGTAGACAAAGAATATTATCCTATTAAGACGATAGATCTTCATTGTAGAGCTGTCAAAAGAGTGTTAAGCATGAGAGAGAGAGAGAGGAGCTGTTCAAAGAGTACTTATTTTATCATGAAGAACCTGGGTGCAGAGACACATCACCACCACCATGGTCCATGATCCCACATCACCTGGGGCATGTTGGATGGGTGACTATTTTGTTTTGTGCTTGGAAAGAAGCTAAAATAAAAGGGGTTTCATATTAAGCCAAAGCTTGGTCACTGTTTTGAGATCTGAGCAACAGGATGTCTCCCTGGCTTACAGTAGGCAGAGTCCAGACTTTGAGGTGCCACTAAAAACATCAGGACAAGAAAGCTGCCACCTGAGTCTCTTATCTTGTGAGGACTGCTGCCCATCCTCCTAACATGCCATCAGCCTCACCCACCAGAGGCCGAAACACTAGTAAATTATTGAAAGACTCTATTCATTGAACCTTGAAGCAAGCATTCTGTCCCCATACTCCTCCCAAGAATGCCTCAAAAGTTTACAGTCCTCAACAGCATTCTTTTACCACGCCCCCTGCTCCTCTAAACCAAACATCCCACATGACTCCACAGTGGCATCAAGCCTATATAGAACCATATGTTCATTTGAAATGCCTCGAGGAAGCTCATCTCATCTCATCTCATCTACTGCAAGAGATGCAATGGGTGGTGAAGGAATGAGGAGAAGAAAGAAGAGAAATGAGAGGTATCTAAGCTTCTCCGCAAGATTGCCAAATGATGTCAAAGGGGTCTTTGCGCAGAGCATCTGCATGGTTAAGTTGTCTTCCGATCCTTATGATGATTTCAAGAAGTCGATCATGGAGATGGTTCGAGCAGTTGGGATAAGAACCTGGGAGGAGATGGAGGAGTTGGTTTACTGCTATGTGGTTCTAAATTCACCAGATGTCCATGGTGTCATCATGGATGCCTTTCTTAGTGTATGTTCTTATCATCAATAATACTAGGACTGAGGAGCTTTTGTTTCTTTCCCATTGTAAATTCTTATATTTAAGTAATGTATGCTCTTCAACGCGTGATAAGGTATGGGAAAATGTAGAACGTAGTATGGTTTATGTTTTCCTTTAATTTCTTCGAAAGGATCGCAAAATTCCATGCCAATGCAAAAAGCAGTGAATAGAAGAACAGAGAGACGAGACTGCACATAGAGATCATATTTTCTAGCGGATGGAACGTGTGGTTTTGGCCTTTGGATTCTGATTCATGAGTGTTTCCCATAAAACATCAAGTTGGAAGAAAGAATTCTTTTTTGAATTTGTTAGAAGAAACTTTTCGAGCTATTACAATGGCAGAGCTTGGTAATAGGATGACAATGAAGAAGTACACAAGCATGCAATTAGACCAAAAAGATGGGTACCACTGCTACCTGAAAAGATAACATTTCTGAATTATTTGACGTCATGAAACATCACTACAAGTAAACAAGTGCACTAGATTGCAGGCCGGGAAAAAACCTGAAGGCTGGTTAATAAGAATTTTAAATACAGGTTTTGTATGTCTACCTTGGTCAAAAGGACTTCAAATAAGTGAACTCAACAATGCATGATATTTCCCATCTATTGAGAGCTCAAGAAAAAGAAAAGGCACACCGAGGCAAACAAGATTTGTATGACAAAACAACGATATTTAGATCCAAGACAAGTGCAAACAGCAGAAATTGCAGAAGAAAACTATTCTATTGAGTCGATGAATTTGCTAGCGGAGGTCAAGGAAAAAATTCAAATAAAGGTTGATAATCTTCTGCCAGACTTTTCCTTGCTTTCTTTTTCTTTTCTCCTTTGGAGAGAGAGAGAGAGATGAAGGAAGTATTGGTCACTGTATTTGGATCAGAGCCCACAAGGTGATATACTGGTCTACATTAGGGAAGGCACAAGCTTTGGATACCAGCAAATGAGGACAACAAAAAAAAGCTGTAACCTGAGAATCCCACATTGTAGACTGCTCAGATAAGTGCGCTGCCAACCATTCCAAATATGCCATCAACCTGACAACCTGAAACCAAATCACCACTAAATTATTGGAAGCCTGCATTTGTTTAACCTTGAAGCAAGCATTTTTTTCTGTGTCCTGATTGTCCTCACTCCTGATGGTTTTCCCCATGGTAATTTCTTACTGTGGGCTTCCTCCCACATGACTCCATGGTCAAAAATATTCATTTAAAAATCCTAACAGCAATTAGGTGAGCTCGGGCTCTCCTCTTCCCCTGAAACAAAATCCCTGGAGTGAGGATGGTTTCAACTAGTGAGAGAGGCAACAGGTGCTGATGCCATGAAAGGGAAGAATTCCAGAGTTATCTTGGCTTCTCTAGGACTTTGCCTAGTGATGTTCAAGGGGTCTTTGCACAAAGCGTCATCATGGTGAAATTGTTCCTTATTCATATGGAGATTTTAATAAGTCAACAATGGAAATGATTCAAGAGATCAGTGTAAAAAAAAAAAAAACTACAAGGAGATGGAGGAGTTGGATTATTGCTATGCAGTCCTCAATTCATCAGATGTCCATGGGATCATTGTGGATATGTCCTCTCATTATCTGTGAGGTTAGGAGCTCTTGCGTTCTTCTTATTGAAATGTTTTGATTTAGTACTATCTATACGTTCTTTCATCCTCCCAGCTTTAGCTATATGTTCCCCGATGTTCTAAAAGGGAGACAAAATAATTAAATGAGGGATGATTTAGTCAATACAAACGCTAGAGACTTAAAGAGAGGAAGGAGAAGAATACCTATCTAGATCATAATATTTGATGAATTCAACAGTTACTTGTAGTTTGGGTTCTAGTTGATGACAAACATTCTGATGTTATTGTCTACATATCCAACTTTGTCAGGAGATTTTTTTTTTGCTTTTTTCTGGTGAAGCCTCTTTCACTATTGCTAATAGGCTTGCAATTGAAAAGGAAAAAGCATGCAACTAAGCATAACAAATGGGTTCCTATTGTTACCTAAAGGTAAACTACAAAATGAACGGGCTTTCTATCAAACATCACAACAATCACTTGACAAAAATATCTTACAATCCACTAAGTATATCATGTTGCAGGTGGGACCTTCAAAGCTAATAAGAGTTTTGTATATAAGTGTTTTTCTGCCTAAGTTGAACATAGATTTCAAATAAGAAGTGATCAATGATCTGACCAGTTCAAGAATTTTTGTTCAACGGATGTCATAAAGGAGTCATCCCATCTGGTGAATGTACAAGATGCATGTGCCAGAAAGATGCTTTGATGGTTGGAGTTTAAACATAATTTTGTTAATTGGATTTGATCATCTTGCATATAACAGGGCTGGAAGTCATAACAGAGCAGTCTCATCTGGTGAATGTACAATATGCATGTGCCAGAAAGATGCTTCGGTGGTTCGAGGTTGGTTTAATATAGAGATTGGTCCAAAACAAGGCTGTCAATTGTTAATAATCTGATCATGAAAGTTCTCCCCAGAGGCTATGCATGGTTGTGAGGTTGTTGATCAAGAAGAAGTTGAAGTGTAAGAGTTGATTGCTGATCAATTAGAAAAAAGGTGATGGCCCATCCCTAATGATCAGTATTTCAATAAGGGGATTTGGTGGAGGGATAGCTTATGCTTAATTTTTTTTTTTTTTTGCCTTCTTCATTCTTATTATATGATAGAAGGTGCTCAGGATGTTGTCATGGTTAAAGCATTTGATTTAATTTAGAACATCAACAAAATCCATAAAAATGGTGTAATTTTGTGCAGCTTAAAAGAAATCAAAGTGATGACTAGGAAGCATCGCGAGAATGCATCATTGATGATTGAATCAAACCTAAGGTGAAGAAAAGAAAATTTCCCAAAAAGCTACAACTATGAGATCTGCACATAAACATAAGCTGAGTTTATAAATATATGGCCTTAAAGGTATTGATGGAAATGAAATGAACAAGAAAAGTAATCCATGCACATCTGCAGTGTTTACTAAATGAAAAGTAAGATAAGTATAAATGGTAAATTTTATGTGTGATGTAACTTCTTAACGTAATTAAATGAGGATTAGTATTCAAATATTTTTTTGGTACAAACGGGTGGTCATACCATTTTAGAATGAGAGCAGTCGATCAAATCAAGATACAAAGTGTCCCGCAAACCGAGCGGGCATAGGTCTCCCTATCTCCAGATCCGATCTTCGAAGTACTCCACGATAAAAGATACAACCCAGTTTGTGCACTATTTACCTCCCGATAAATATACCGGATCGTTATTGCAGCAAAGTGATGAAGCACAGTCCAAATATCACAAAGGAGAGAATGTGCCTCCAGCTACTTCAAGTTACCCCAGATTCAGCCATGATAGTAGCAGTATCATCCTCAATGAATATTCTCTCTGCTCGCAGCTCCTGCTTGACATAGATGATATCTGTTTGGTGGTATGCAGCTGTGCACTTGGAATCGAAGACTTAACAAGATAAGAGCTTTCCGCAGCCAACAGCCTAGCATCAGAGCTCTGGATAATGATGTTGGTCTTGGGCCATTTGGGCCTTGTTTCTTCCAGCCCAACTTTGGGCTTGTGCTGGTCACGTGCCCAACTAAAGGGGGCAATCGATGGATGGGGTTTTACCTCTTGATTTCTCACGCAGCAGAGAAGGGGCAGAGGCTTCAAGAAAGAAAAAAAGAAGGAGGAGGAGGAAGAAAGAAGAGGAAGAAGCTGCTGGTCTTGTCTTTCTCTTGTGCTCCACCACAGTTCCGGAGATTAGGATTACTCTTTGTGCTCTTCCAAGTGGGTATTCTTTGGGAGGTCTTGATGTGGTGAGGAACTAGGATTTTCATCCTAGTTTGGTAATCTCCGTATCTCCCTCTATTTTGTGGATACCTCAAATTTTTTTTGGGCAAAACTTGAGAAGAACTCTTGTATTTGCTTGTTGATATAGTGGATTCCTCATTGGTTGGCCCAGTGATTTTTTTCCCCAATCTTGTGGGGGTTTTCACGTAAATTTGTTGTCTTCTTGTGTGGTTTGCTTGGCTCTATCTTGTGAGATTATTACTTACTTGGATTATTGTTGTTTACTCCGTTGTTATACCCTTGTGGTGGTCTACTTGTTTTGTGCCTACAAGATGTTTGTGAGATTGCCTAGTCCGCTTGTATTGATCCTACAGGTTGCTTTCGCATTCCATATCCATCTCAAAACACTTACAAGTGGTATCAGAGCTTTTGGTTGTTGTCTGGACTAGATGGAAGGAGTTAGCTGTTAGCAACATGATTAAATTGAAAGCCTCTAACTGGCCTACGTGGAAGATAAAGATGGGAGGATCTTTGTACTGCAGTGATCTCTATAAGCCAGTTGAGGGTGATAAAAGCAAATCGGCAGACATAAAAATGATGATTGGAAAAGCTGAATTAGAAGTATATGGATCTTATTCGAAGATGGGTTGATAAGTCTGTCTTTCACCACATAGCCA
This sequence comes from Elaeis oleifera, assembly GCA_000441515.1. Classification (NCBI taxonomy): domain Eukaryota; kingdom Viridiplantae; phylum Streptophyta; class Magnoliopsida; order Arecales; family Arecaceae; genus Elaeis; species Elaeis oleifera. The sequence goes on from KE504658.1 coordinate 1,738,676, forward strand.
ATGAGATTAGTGCCCAGTTTCTTTGGAACAAGCTTGAGTCCTTGTATGAGAGAAAGACAGTAGGGAACAAGGCTTTTTTAATTAAGAAGCTTGTGAACTTGAAGTTTAAAGAGGACAGCAGCGTCTCAGAGCACCTGAATGAATTCAAGAGCTTGGTGAATCAGCTAGCCACAATGAGTTTGACACTTGATGATGAGCTGCAAGCTTTTTGCTTTTGGGATCCTTGCCAGACAGCTGGGAAATCTTGGTAGCATCTGTTAGTAACTCTACTCCTGATGGAAAGCTGATCATGGATTTGATATCCAACAACCTGCTAAATGAAGAGACTAGATGCAGCTCAGTAGAGACATCTACTACACATGCCCTTGTTGTTGAGGATAGGGGGAGGAGCAAGAGCCAAAGTCTAGGGGATAGAGGCAAGTAAAAGAATAGGTCAAAGTCCAAAAATAGGATCATCTGTCATCATTGCCAGAGATCCAATCACATTAAAAGATTTTGCAGATAGTTGAAGAGAAAACAGGCGGGGGCAAAACAGAAAAGAACAGAGGATGATAATAACACAGCTGCAGTTGTTACTGATGCCATGAAAATTCTTTCTTGTGAAGAGGAACACTGCTTATATGTTAGTGATAGTACTGAGTGGGTGTTAGATTCTAGAGCTTTCTATCACGTCACTCCCAATACAGATTTCTTTTGCACTTACAAAGCTGGTGACTTTGGAATGGCAACAATGGATTACAAAACTTGTGAAAAATCTATGGGATTGGTGATGTCTTTATCCAGACCAGTCTTGGCTACACCTTGACGTTGAAGGATGCAAGGCATATTTCTGACGTTCACCTAAACCTTATTTCTAGCTGGGGTTTAGATTTACAAGGTTATCATTCTCACATAGGTGATGGGCAGTGCAAGATCACTAGAGGGCAACTAGTTGTGGCTAGAGGCAAGGTATGCTGCACCTTATACAGGATAAATGTAAAGCTCTGTTTTAATGGAGTTAATATTGTTGAAAACTCCAGTTCTCCAGATTTGTGGCACAGGCGACTTGGGCACATAAGCGAGAAAAAGCTACAGGTGCTAGCAAAGAAGTCTCTTATTCCAGCTCTTAACGCCTGTGAATATTGCTTGCTTGGGAAGCAACAAAGGCTCCAATTTAAGATTCAATTTGGAAAGAAGTAAATATGCTTGATTTGATACACTCAGATGTTTGTGGTCCGGAATGTTGAATCCTTGGGGGGAAACAGGTTTTTTGTTACTTTTATTAATGATGCATCTAGAAAAGATGGGCTTATCCTTTGCAGAGAAAAGACTAGATTTTCAATAGCTTCAAGAGGTTCTATGCCATGGTTGAAAGGAAGATAGGGAAAAAGTTGAAGTATCTTCGTACTGATAATGGAGAAGAGTACACCTCCAAGAAGTTTAGAAATTATTGTGTAGATTTTGACATTCGGCATGAGAAGACAGTTCCTGGTACCCCACAACATAATAGTATAGCAGAAAAAATGAATAGAACCATTATGGAAAGAGTCAGATGCATGATGAAAACTGCAAATCTACCCAAAAAATTCTGGACAGATGCCGTAAATACTGCATGCTACTTAATAAACAGGTCACCATCAGTTTCTCTGGATTTTGAGACTAGAGAATGTATGGATAGGAAAGCCAGCTTTTATTCTCATCTTAGGGTTTCTGGGTGTAAGGCCTTTGCACATGTTCCTAAGGAGCAAAGATAGAAGCTTGATGACAGGTCTACTCCATGCATGTTTTTGGGTATGATGATGAACAGTTCGGCTACAGACTTTGGGATCTATAGAAGAAGAAAATGATTAGGCACAGAGATGTAATCTTCTTTGAGGACCAAATGTACAGTGATATAGAGAGGACTGAGCAATCTGAGTAGGTTGCAGATATTGAAGATTCTATATCTATTTCTTCTCCAGTCCAATAGAGTGTTGATGTAGAGCAGGCAGAGGATGATATCAATCATGATGGTATGAAGAGATAGATGCTGATGCAGATGCAGATGATAATCCTGAGCAGGAAGTTCCTGTGCATAGAGAGCAACCTCAGCAAATAGATCCTGTAGAGTCTTTGGTTAGGAGGTCTACCAAAGAGCAGAAGAAGTCCAAAAATATTCTGAATTTGAGTGGCTTCTGATTACAGAAGATGGAGAGCCAAAAATTTTGAGGAAGTACAGTCTCATCAAAATAAGTACAAGTGGCTGCAGGTAATGTAAGATGAGATGAGCTCACTGAAGAAAATGATACTTATGAGCTAGTTAGTCTTCCTAAAGGCATGAAAGCCTGAAAGAATAAATAGGTTTTCAAACTGAAAAAGGATGGAAATGACAATGTTATGAAATATAAAGCCAGGCTTGTGATAAAGGGCTTTGGAGAAACAGGGGATCGATTTTGATGAAATGTTCTCTCCTATGGTAAAAATGACTTCCATCCATACTGTGCTGGGCTTGGCAGCTAGCTTGGATCTAGAAATTGAGCAGCTAGATGTGAAGACAGTTTTCTTTCATGATGAGCTGGAGACAGAGATCTACATGCTACAGCCTGAGGGTTTTAATGAAAAAGGCAAAGAACACATGGTTTGCAGGTTAAAGAGAAGTTTATATTAGCTTGAAGCAGGCATCAAGGCAGTGGTACAAAAGTTTGATGCTTGCATGGTAAATCAAGGGTATCGCACGATAGATGCAAATCATTGTATGTACTTCAAGAGGTTTTCAGGTGATAGTTTCATCATTCTCTTGCTTTATATTAATGATATGCTGATTTTTGAAAAGATATTCAATTGATTGCCAAACTGAAGAAAGAATTATTTAAGTCTTTTGATATGAAAGACTTGGGACCAGCATGCCAGATATTGAGAATGGAGATTACACGTGATAGGAAGCCAAGAGGCTATGGATGTCACAGGAAAAATATGTTGAATGGGTACTTGATAGGTTCAATATGAAGGGAGCAAAGCCAGTTGATACTCCCTTAGTTGGTCATTTCAAACTGAGCAAGAACAATGCCCTTCTATTGAGCAGAAAAAGCAAGAGATGGCTCACATTCCTTACTCATCTGTAATAGAAAGTCTGATATATGCTATGGTATGCATCTGGTCTGATATTACACATGCAGTTGATGTGACTAGCAAGTTTCTATCTAACCCGAAAAGGAACATTAGGATGTAGTGAAATGGATACTCAGGTACTTGAGAGGTACATCCAATGCTTGCTTATGCTTTGGCGGCACAACACCAATTCTGAAAGGCTTCACAGATGCAGACTTAGCACGTGATCTTGATCACAAGAAGTCTATCTCAGGGTTTTTGTTACTTTTGCAGGGGAGCCATGAGTTGGCAGTCTAAACTGCAAAAGTATGTTGCTTTACCTATTACTTAGGTAGAGTACATCGCAGCTTGTGAGGCAAGAAAGGAAATGATCTCGCTTAGATATTTTCTGCTGGAACTGGGTTTGAAATAGAATGATTATGTCATTTATTGTGATAGTCAAAGAATGCTGCCTTTCACTTCCGGATGAAGCATATTGGTCTGAGATACCACTGGTTGCGTGATGCTGTCGGTGAGCAACAGTTGAAGTTAGAAAAGATTCACACCAAGAAGAATTCATTTGATATGATAACGAAGGCGGTTCCTACAAAAAGGCTGCAGTTTGTAAAGAATTTATCGGGTTGGACTCCAAGGGAGCAGTCATTGTGGACGATCTCCCTGTTGGGCTAGAGTGGGAGATTGCTGGTCTTGGGCCCATTTGGGCCTTATTTGTTCTAGCCCAACTTTGGGCTTGTGCTGGTCACGTGCCCAACTAAAGGAGGCAGCCGATAGATGGGGTGAGGCGTCAAAAAAAGTAAGGGAGAAGAAGGAAGAAGCTATTGGTCTTGCCTTTCTTTGTGCTCCACCACAGTTCCGGAGATTGGGATTACTCTTTGTGCTCTTCCAAGTGAGTATCCTTTGGGAGGCCTTGATGGGGTGAGGAATTAGGGTTTATCATCCTAGTTAGGTAATCTCTGTATCTCTCTCTATTTTATAGATACCTCAATTTTTTTTAGGCCAAACTTGAGAAGAATTCTTGTATTTGCTTGTTGATATAGTGGATTCCTTGTTGGTTGGCCCCGTGATTTTTCTCCCAATTTTGTGGGGATTTTCACATAAATTTGTTGTCTTCTTGTGTGGTTTGCTTGACTCTATCTTATGAGATTATTACTTGCTTGGATTATTGTTGTTTGCTCCGTTGTTATACCCTTGTGGAGGTCTACATGTTTTTGTGCCTACAAGATGTTTGTGAAATTATCTAGTCCACTTGTATTGATCCTACAGATTGCTTTCGCATTCCATATCCATCTCCAAACACTTACAACGAAACCCACACCGCTCCTACCATCCCTGATGCTACCGTCAGAGTTGCTCCAGATCCAGCAACAGCCTAGTATTTTTTCTTAAAAAAATTGCATTTGCAATATCTTAAAATCAATTTGCAGGACAAGTCTAGAAAATTGAAATGTGCAGCAAGTCCACCAAGCCAGTTGCTGATGAGCAATACAGCTAAAAAAGCAATAAGTAGAACAGATATTTAAGAGATTGGTAACTAAAAAAAAATTAATACACAAGCATGCCAACAATTTTAAAAGATGATTTACAAGCTTGCGAAGTTCATAATCAGTTCATAATGATTAATTGTACATTGAATTACTAAGCAGTTGTCACTAGTGCAATGACAGATAAAAGATAGATTTCTCACTTGTCAGCTATAAGTGAAAATGCTAACCTATATACCATGAGATCAAAGTTGAAAACTATAATCACAATGTAAGTTTTTTTTTCTTTTTCTCGCTTTCTCTTTCTTTTTCCTTTCATCCTTTTTTTGCATCTACAATCAGCATGAAGAGGAATCCTATCTCCATTGACTAATATGATATAGTTACAACAACTAGAAACCGGGTTATTTTCTGATAAGGCACTGTCATGCGTTCCTCTTCCAAAGCAGCACACGTTTGGGATCACCAGCAATAACTCCTTAAAAAAGACAGTGCCTCTCTGCAAGCATGTAAATTTGAAATAATTGATTCAAAATAACCAAACAGTTTCTCGAGAACAAAATTCAATGATATTTATGTCCACAAGATTTCCAGAAAGATAACAGAAAATGTTAATAATATTGCATGCCATAATGCACTAGTCTTTTAAAAGAAAGGTAAAGAAGAAAGTTAAAAATACTGTATAATTGAATAACATACAGTTATCAGTATATTTGGAGTTTATTCCTCTTTCAAAATTGCATTAAATTTGTTGCATCAAAACCTGCAAATAACAACATTCAAAATACCATAAAGTCAGTTTTCAACACTAAATAGAAGAATGAAGCACAGACAAATATCAGAAAAACGTAGTAAATCTATTCTCTTGAACAAAACTGACTGTAAGTGCTCTTTGTGCCAAATGAAACCAACCATAAATTTATGTTAATGAAATAGTTGCTTACTGACTGCCCTAAAATTTTAAACATAGATTAATAAAGTTACTACTTCTCCCAGGACCACTTTAGAGTCCTTGGTGCATTTAACCACTGACTACTGGAATGTTGACATCATTGAGACATAGATCATCCGCTTAATCCCCTAATGCCATGATGCATACAGCATACGGGAGTTAAATATCAGAATCTGAAAACGTAGACACAAATAAGCAAATATGTATACACACGCGGACACAATTTTCTATATTGGTTTTGGAGAAAATACAGTGGTTTTCAGCCAGAATGATCTGAAATAAAGCAAAAAAGGCAAAAACTCAATCTGAGCTCAAGCACTTGATTGAAGTGTCTAATCCTTGCTTTTGTGCATGAATTGATGTGTTCGAGCAGGTTGCAAGTGTGAGCGTGTGTGATTGGGGAAGTAGGGTGCAAAAATTTGTAGTACCGTAATCTATAGAGAATGGCCAAAATAACAAGAGAGTACAGTGTAAGTGGCCATGATGATCTAGCTTTCGAACAGCTGTATGAAAGGTCATAAAGAATGCTTAAGTGCCAGATAGGTAGCTATCCATAGTTTTCTAAACTAATAAACTCATATATTGCTCGGTACTACCATAATCCATAAAAGAAGGACATGAGAAATAAACATTTGCAATTCCACCTATCTTTGCATAAATCCATTTGTCAGGATTTGTGCAAGCCGGTAAAGTTTTCCAATTAAAAATCTAGAACTGATGCATGAATAGCAAATACAAATGCCGACAATTTGGGATGATAGTCACAATTTAAAATGGATCCAAGATGGTGATTTCAACATGAAATATATTTATTGTTTTGGGAGGTAGATCTCATGACTGAAATATTATTTGCAAATTTAGTTGCCCCACCTTAACTTTAAAACTACAGAACATGCCATATAGTTTCTCCACAAGTTATTGATACTGCTATTTGCTACAACTCTGTCCTCTCTCTTCTCACATAATATTACCACGGATTTTACTTTGGTACTCTTTATAATAAATATTATAAAAATATTTAGTTATTATACATCACTATCCTCCCACCCGATCAAACAACCACCCCCCACCCCCCACCCCACCCCACCCCCGCCTCCCACTCTCCCGCACCTCCTGCGGCCTACGCCGCCTCTCCTCTCGATAGTGCCCTCCGCACGCCACCATCCCCCGTCCCCGTGGCCCGTGAAGAACTCCCCA
>KE504658.1:1745391-1756584 GCA_000441515.1 Elaeis oleifera
GCCTCTCACGCGCCACCACCCCTAGTTTCTCGCGGCCTGCGGAGAACCTCCCAATCCTCTGCACCACCACCCTCCGTGCCCCTCCCCCCCCCCCCACCTAGCGCCGCGGCTCCTCTGCATGCCTCTGCCCCCCTCCTCCGATTTCCTCCATCGAAAAATAGTTTTTGAAAAAAAAATTTACGAATAAATTTTATTTTTTGAATTATTTAGCGAACCAACCATACATATGAATCTCCGAAATCAGCATGATTCAAACTTAATCTAATGATCAGAAATAGATAAAATTAAATAATAAAATATTTTTTTAAGCAGCGTAGCAAAATTTTATTACCACTGGTGATCTATGTACAGACCTATTTTCTCGTAAGAAAAGGTCCTTGTGCTTTTTTACTTCCATTTTTTAATAAATGATATTCTATAGCTGTTTATCACCGGAATGAAAAGTTTAATATCCACCAGCAGCTTTTACCTCAAGTTTGCTGCAAAGCCAACAGGATTAGGATATTCATTCTAAGGTCTATAGTACAGAAATCAACACCTATGCCGGTAGGCCAGTAGCACGGCCTGATATCGTAAGACCAAGTAAAGTTGATCTCACTCAAAGAATAGAAAAAAAATTAAATTTAAACTAAACAATAAAATAAGGGCTCCGCTCAATGACCCTGTGGACGAGCGGAGAAGGGCTCCCGAGCCCCATCTCTCCCCCTCCCACCCCCTTTCCGCCTCTCTTTTCCTCTCTTTCTTTTGTCTCTCTTCTTTCCTCATCGGGTTCTCAAACCGAGGGGGAGAACCGCAACGGTCAGCCTCACAATAAAACTTGGTACTCCTCCAACCAAGCTGTTCGGGGTATGGGAGTCCTTAATTCATTTCTCTTACCCACAAAAATATCTACATTTATCTTATATTTTCATGTTCGACATAATTTTATAGTATTTTTTTAAAAAAAAATATGCCCGGATACCAAACAAGATTCAAATATTATATAACTAATAAAAATCCTGCTTTGTTTGTTTCCGATCAGCTCAAATGTGTGCACAAAAAAAATATATATATATATTTTTTAACCAAAATTAAATTAATTCGACGAAACAAATAAAATCAAACTTCAAATGAGAGGATTATGATACGAAGGGTATTGAGAAGCGAAGAGAGTTGGGTTTGAATCGATTAACTATTTTTAAGGCTGAGCATGGATCAGATTCGATCGGATTGAGAGAAAATTTCATCAAGTCAAATCCAATCAGGTTGAAAAAAATTCAATCAGCTGTCGATCATTTATTATATATAAATCATTTGAAATCGAAGTGAACAATTTGTATTGGATTCGGATGGATTATATCGATTTGGACTTCAATGTTGACCTAATATTAATTTTAAGATCAATGTTGATCTACTTAAATTTATTTATTTATTTTAATTAATTTAATATAAAAAATTAATTTATAAATTATGAAGTTATTTTTAAATATATATAAATAAATAAATAAATAAATTTAGTCATTTAGAAGTAACTACGTTTGAAAATTTTCATTTTAGAATTATAGTCTAAGCGATGTCATTTCAAAATAAAATTAATTATAAATATTACATCATTTTGATTCGATTTTATGTGGTTTAAAATATAAAATTAATTTGATCATAAATAATTAATTTTTATAAATTTGATTTGATTTTATTTTTTTATATTTTTAATTGATCGAAAAAATATTGGGCGAGATTGGACGGGTTTCTTTGGTTATTTGCTTAACCCTGCTGCTCCCGCGTAGAGGAGCAGCGGCGGTTATTGGAGGCTGCTTCGAATTTTGGGGGAAGCGGCGGTCGCCATCCGTGAGAACCCGGTTCGTACAACCGGTCTGGACCAGCCCTTGGCTAGTGCGTCGCACGTGCTGCGAGAAGATGACTCCGGATGGGAGCCATCTTCTTCCCCTATCCCGTTTGGAAATGGGGGACGTAGGGCCGCCGGATTCGGGCGGAACCATAGCGCATCTCTAAAATGGAAGAACCTTCTCTTCTCTAAGTATCCCGCCATCGATTCCGCCCTTGGTCGCCGTCGATTTCAAGCTTTTCCCATCGAGAATTTCCTAGTGTTTTCCTCCGAGCCGGCCTCGAGACGTCAGCGGAAATTGAGGTAATGGACCCCTAAACCCTCTTTCACCTCCTTCACAGATCTAGGGCTGCCATTGCCAGCCTGATTTGAGCCGATTGATTGCCGGATTTCCGCCGATTGAGGTATCCCCTGTTTCGGTTTTCTTCTCCCTGTTCCACCTCCTCCGCCGTGATTCGAAGATGAGATCCTCGCCAGAGCGCTGGCCGAAATCTTGGTGATCCCTCGTGACCACATAGTGGAGCTTCGGCTGCCGGCGAACGGGACGAGCTTCTCCACCCTTTGTTTGCAAGCCGACCCCGTTCGTCGGCGTTTCTTTCCTTTGAATCCGTCGTCGGTCACCGCTTTCCTGGATCTTGTCGCCATCCTTCGCCGGAGGCCAGACCTTTGGCAGGTGCTTGCCGCTGCCAGCGCCGGCCCTCCTCCACCCCGGTTCAAGACTCCAAGCCCTCCCCTGTTTTCTTTGCTCTCTCCCTTCTCTCTCTCTCATCCACTAATCTTTCTCTCCCGTCCCCTACTTGGACCAGGTCCGATGGACCACGCCAAATCCCACGGTCAATAACACGCCACATCACCCTCGCATACCAATTCCCGATTTCAAGATTTGCCCCGGTCCATTTGGACCTGGTCTATCCAATAGTTTCTCCCCGGACTCGTAGTGGGACCTTGGTTTATCGCAGCAAGGGCTTCTGAAGTGGCGATGCTACGACCACCCACTACCCTCCTCTCTCTCACTCTCTCTCTCTCTCTCTCTCTCTGTTCCATAATTTTCATTGGTTGTGGCCACGTTTGATTTTGATCTTAGTTCGTAAAGGAGCGATCGTTGCAAAATGCTGAACAAAAGATAACTGATCTTAAACTCGGATCATGTTAAAAAGAATTAAAAGATAAGCCACTTGAAACTAGTGTTGAGAATTTATTCTATGATACATGATACATCACATTCGAGAGGGTCGTTTGATGATATATAATGTATATGTGCATTGAGCTGTATTTGATAGTTAGTACGCGAATTCATGATATCTACATATTTTTTGATATTAATTATCTACTATTTTTAATATTTTATTATTATGCTAATGTAAGTATGTGGAGAATCTTTTGTAAAGCTCACACCTGGCTTGAGATCCCTAGTAAAAGGATAAATAGGAAAGCATAATTGATACCAATTAAACAACCGAATTTTGTAATTGAACAAATTTTATTATTTATTAATGATAAATTATTTTTATGAATTAAAATTATAATTGCTCAATAGTATTATAGTTATGGTAAAATATCCAAATTTTGTATATTTTTTCGAACCTTCTCTGATGTGCAGTCATATCACATGGACAACATAGGTGATTGTTTCAAGTGTGATACCATCGTCAGGGGTTTCGGTCTTCAATAGCAATCACAAGGTCTTAAGAGAAGGTTCGACCTGTTAAAGAAATAGAAAGAACTTTCTCCACGTTGGATGAGTAAACACCTTGTTAATACATAGATTCGTTTTAGGACTGAGAAATTGCATATAAAACTATTTTCCCGACCGTGCTTATCCAGAAAAAATAGAAAGTAATGGAATCAGGTCGTTTTCTCTTTGCCGTGAGTTGAGCATTGGAAGATATTATTAAAAGACCATTAAAATAAATTTATTTATAATATAATACAAGGAGAGCTAGAGCTTTCTGTGTCAATTACAACTTAAATAACGGACCATTAATCATAATAATCTTTACATTCATTATGTCTTAGAAAATATTTGACCTGCATTGGGACAGATATGTAACGGGAAGGAAAATAACGCTACTAAAAAAGGATAGAGCTGCTGCTAGATCTGTAATAAGCTAATTTCATGATCCTAGTGTTTAATTATCTAATAGGTTTTAAGTACGAAGTTCATATAATCTTGCAGGATTTACATGAGAGATGTTGACGAAACATTATTAGTTAGTCCCTAAACGTTCGTTGGTTTTCTAATGAGGTAATGGTTTCCGAGTAGATCTGGTAATGGGTTGGGTTTGGGCTTGGGCCAAAAAAAATATCAAATTTTACATAGATCCAGCCCAAAAAGTGATTAAAAATATATAGCGTTTAGGCCCGAGGTCTGAACCATGGTCAGCTCGATTCCGGAGTACATATTTACCGAAGCAATGAGAAATTAATTTTGCACTTCTAAATGTACATTTAATTATCTAGTAGCCCCTGAGCACTAGTTTCTTTAAAAACAGCATATTCATCTGCAACGTATTTGCTGTCTTTATACAGAAAATGAGAAAGAAGACGAACTATAAGTTTCAAAATGCGTGTTTAATTATTAACTAATAATCTCTGGTGCCAATAAAAAGTCGATAGTTCCTACGTACAAATCAAAATAAAATGTTGGTATATTTTTATAAAAAATAAGTTTTTTAAAGCCATTTAGCATCTATCATTACATTGAAATTGGCTGATTTAAAAATTGAGTTTGAAACACTTAAAATCAATGATTTCAGCTTTATATATTTAAAAATATCCTTTATTAGTCCATTATATATTGGATCTTTAGCCCAAAGAAGAATAGTTTCAGTTTTATATTATTCAAAATTTCATTCATCAGCGAGTTACAGTTTCAGTTTTATATTATTCAAAATTTCATTCATCAGCGAGTTACAAATTTGACACCTGGCCATTGAAAAAGAATGATTTCAGTTTAAAAATCACATTCATTGGCCGATTACAAATTTTGCAAAAATATATTTATTGGCTCATAAATAGAAATTATTATGATCTTAAATTTAAATAATTAAACCAGCATATTAGAACAACTTGAGATGCTCTTTATTGGCTTATAAAATTGTCCACCTACAAAGTACAAAGAACAAACAAAAGATCTAATATAGATAACAGAATAGGATTTCATCATCTAATATAGATAACAGAATAGGATTTCATCATCTAATATAGATAACAGAATAGGATTTCATCATGTGGCAACTATTATAATCACATCGTGAATCCATAATAATCATGTGCCGGAGCGCACCATGATGACCCTTCCCTTGCGGCCAGCAGGGCTTTAACAACATTACTAATCCATAATCATGGACAATTATACACAATAATACCACCATCATTATCGAAGCATTCCATAGAGGCATGGCATTTGAATTGTAAATTATCTTTATTTATATTCCTGCTTGATGTTTCTACCAATAACTTCATCTAACAAATATCTAACAATAAGGATTAGACGGCTATCCTGGAGTTCCAGTTCCATTTACAGTTTCTTCAATATTTCCGACTTCTGTTGTATTTAGTAATAATTCTCGCTTTTTGCCCCATAGAAATGTATATAGCCCAACAATTATCAAACAAGTGCCCAATAAGCTGCAATCATGTGAAAATTTTCCATTAGAGAAGGCATAATTCTGAAGGGCTAAATGCATAATGCATGAGCATGCAAATGTATGCACATACATACATGTACAATTGATACACATACATACATGTACAATTGATAATATGAATAAACATATTCTTTAATTTGAAGTTGTATGATGTATGCAGACAACATATCAATTTAAACCTCAGTTAGAGAAACATCAAAACTTCATCAAGATTAATCTTTTCCCCCTTTTTGTGTTGTCGCAGTTAGTTTGTCATTCATTATTATTATTTAAGTTCTTCAAACCTTAATTGAGTTATTATTTAAATGGATTCAAGTACAAACCTTCCAATTGTGAGATCTTGTCCCATGAATAAACATGAAAAGGCCACTGTAAAGATCACTGATAAGGAGTTGAACATAGGAGGATATGTAGGACCTCTCCGTGAGACGGCCCACGTTATCATGCAAAATGTGGCACCTGTATTCAGTACACCCTGCAAAATACTTGCCCTTTTATTCTATAATATATGCATGAAATATTGACCAAATGGAAAATCTTTTTTTTTGATAAAATGGATGACCTAATTAATTAAGATGAGTACATATGCATCCATAAGAATTAGAAAAAAATATCTAAAAATTTATTCGAAAGGTGTGTCGGAGAAATCACATAGAGTAGATCCAACGTGTGGAAGAGAATATATTTTTTCAATAGCACTATCAGCTTTCCGATAGATGTGTGAAATTTTAATAGAAAGCAAAAATCAAACTATTTAAATTAATATATATTGTGGGATCTTACTATCTCAGCCAATGTCTTCGGAACTCAAACCTAAGAGCTATCAAGTTGACAAAATATCGATGTAAAAAACTAAGATCATCATTATCTGAACACGTGGCAGCAGATTATTATCTGAGTTAATGACACTCTCAGGTTACATCAACCTCTAACCGATCTGACTCTTCAGTATTATCCGCTAAGTGCTAGTGAGCAGAACACTCACCTTGGTTATCTATTGATCTTCCTCAACTGAATCAAACTTACGTCGGTTTCTGTCCTTGGTTATCTATCGATCTTCCTCAACTGAATCAAAACTTACGTCGGTTTCTGTCTGATCTTATTATTAATACTCAAGATATGGCACCTAGTTCAAATGGTTACTGATGTCAGCTATCTCACATCGATCTATTATCGATGTGCCCATATAGGCAGTCGTCCCACGATCTCTGCACAGCTGGCCACTTTGTTACAACAATCAAATAGCCTAACAGATCTCTAATGATCTAACAGATCTCTAACGGCCTAACAGCCAATAGATTTTAACGGTTTAACAAACTTTCTTTAAAGCCTAAGCAGGCTCCCTTTATAAAGGGAAACAATAAGGTGCTCTCCGAAAGGTAAGTTCAAACTAATTCATAAAGACAAAGTTCTGCTAAGATTCCCACTGAAGAACCAGAGTTCTCTCCACTTAGAGTTCATTCCACTTCTCTCCACACATAAACTCTCACTTCGTGCTTTCTACTTTTTTATTTCCGCTATCTATTCTCAAGGTCCCAAGGCCCCAACTGACTTAAGCATTGGAGGATTCTAAATCGGAGGGCACCCCATATTTTTAGGACTTCTTTTATAAATTTTGCTCGTGGTTCACATCAATACAACTCTTAACTCTCCAACTCGGTTCAGCACCGACCTCACCTTTGGAGCCTTGCAGCAATAATATATGTAGATGCTGTTATGTAATGTAATCATAAAATTTAGGTTATGAATTAAACTACTAAAATAATCTTTGGATTATCGATAAATTAATTAAAATATAGAAATATTTTGACTTGAACATGCCATGTGAAGGCAAGAAAAGGATCGATTTAACGGGGCTTGCAACTCAAGCTCATAATGACACTAAGAGAAGATGATCCAAGGAAAATTATTTGGAAGCAAGGCACTTACAAATATTTTTAATGAGGAATGAAGATGTTAATGATCATATGGACCTTTTATAGGTCACGATTACGAATGGAACAAGGAAAAATGTCTTAGGATCAATTCCTAACAAGACTAAAGACTAAAGACTACATGAAGGTATTCTTATTAAGACAATGTAAGCAACTATGCTGTCCATATTTAAACAATATGGAGACTAATTGCATTTTGAGATTTCGAAGGAGGAAAATGAAATTTTGCATTCATTTACTTCATTTAAATCAACAAACTCAAATAGGCAATGCGAGCTCTGGCTCAGGCGATTTGACTTGATGGATCGAGTCAACCCAGCCCGTTAAACTGTGATCGAGTCAAGGAGGCAGAGACCCACATAGGGTTGAAATTGGATCTCACATGGATAGGATACCAATACATTCATATCCATATTTATTTATCTGACGAATACAAATACGGATATGGATATTATTCAAATTCAAAAATTCAAATCCATATTGTCTTATACGGATACGAATATAACTTGAATACTGAAAGTATGAATACAATTACTAATATAAGTTAGATAATTAAACTTTACGACTATAGAATCAAAGATATTAACTAAATGGATGATAAATCAAGTTAATAGTATGTTTTAAAATTAATAAGTACTATATAAATTATATAGAGTTATAGATAGATTCAAATATTCAACTTTTTTTTTTTTGTACGGATATGGATACGAATACAGATATTAGTTAGATGCTTAAATTTTCATTCATATCCAGAATAATTTCGATACAAAAATAGATCGAAATAATATTATCCATTCTTGATTTCATTTCCAAATTTCCGGCCTCTGCTTACTATTTTTTCCCTTGCTTCGTTTGCGGCCATCAACAGCCTATTCCGATACCACTCCAGCGTACTAGGACTCTAAAAGGCCATATTCTAAATTAGAATAATTATGGGATACATGCAAGAGTATGCAAGGACTTGCAGTGAGTATTTAACAAGTCTTTCACTGGTTATTAACATATACATAATAAATATAACATATGTCTTGTTCAAAGAAAATGTAAAATTTGTATTTCTTGATCCTATAAAATCAATCAAAGTAACCTTTTTCGAGACCGATTTACGGGAAAGAGTTTTTTTTTTTTTTTAAAGAAAAAAAATGAGAAAGGAGCAATAATAAAAAACAACCTTACCGAAAATACTATTGTTGCTAGTTTCAAATTCCATTTTAAGCACCATCCAGCTTTTCCTCTCTCTATTATTACCCCTGCCACTGCAGATTGGAAACATCCTGCCACACATGTCAACATCGTTGCCCAATACTTGGAAGGAAAGACTCTAAACAATTTAACCTGTGCCAAATGTAATATCTTTTCGTAAATATGCAAAGAGAAGCATCAATAAAGTGAAAGAAAATTCACAGTGATTATTACTTGATCAAGCAACCGAGTTCAATCTTATGTTCATTCAAAGAAATCAAACTCTGCAGAAGATTGTAGAATATAGATAAATTAAGGAGTGGGAATCTATTGTTGGTTTGATTTTGACTCGTAGCAAAATCTAGTTTGATGAAGCTAATAATAGATATCCTCTTTTACACACAATGTTAAAAAAAATAATATTGGGGATATTATATGTCATTCTACACCAAGCGAAGACTACATGCCATTTGTTAGAAGTACCTTTCAGCGTCTGCCACAAGAATGTGCTCACGGCAACAACTAGTTGCAACCAAATGAAAGAATTATTTATTTTTTTTTATGCATAGGTGAGGATTTGAAAGATTTCATATCTATCCTTTACATTTAAGATTGTAACTCAATCAAGCAAAGTTGAATAGTTAGAGACTTGAGCTTGACTCGATTTGAGATCAATCAAATATTAGTATTCTAACTTGAACCTAACTTGATATTATAAAAAAAAACTCACAGTTAAGTTAACTTGAATATAAACCAACAGTACTTGAGCACGAATTCAAACTCAAATTTGAGCCTTGATTATAATTAAAATAATTAAATAAATAAATATTATTATATATTATTTATTAATTAATAATATATTATGAATAAATATAATATTATTAAAATATATATATTCAATTAGATTTGTAAGCTTTTGAGCCGAATATTTTGCTTCTCGAGCTTGACTTGAGCTTGATAGTCAAGTCGAACTTGAACTTAAGACGAACTTGAATAGTTTGCGGGTTGCTTGATTCATTTGCACCCCGTTCACAACCATATACACCATTTTAGGTCACCGTATCAACCTAGCCTACCAAACAACACTATATGGTGTTTGACACGCAAGAGATCCTGCAAGCGTCAGCCATTGGTGTTTGACACACAAGAGACACCTCCAAGCGTCTGCCATATTGTCCCAATCTCAAATGCAAGGATCTCATTACCACATCACAATGTTCATTTTGGAATTCTAGGGATATATAATGGTTAATGGATTATAAGGGATTATAAGAGTATTTACCTGTGTGAGGAACCAAAATGCATAGCCCAAGCAGCTAGCAATCAGAAATAGTGTCCCACGCAGCATATTATGGTTCCTGGCCCCTCTGTCGTGTTAGTGTGAATCAAAATGTGATGGAATAGGTGTAATGCTTTGCCTTTGTAGAGAGTAGCAACCATTGTTCCTCCTACACATAACAAAGTACCAAGGATCTTCATTCTTCCTGCCCTGCTCCCTAATCCCAGCCTCTCTACTCTGAGAAGCAAAGAAAAAAACTATAGTGGTCATAAGGTTATTAGCTAGGTCATAAGTAAATTTATTATAACTAAAGCAAGTTATCAGAATTTATTTCTTAAAGCAAAGTGTTAAAAAAAAAATAGCAAGCATGGCATTTCAGATTAAGTTTATCAGCTTATATGAAACACTCACCTAAGGATGACGGCGCAGATAAATGTGACAACAGGGATCGAATTCAAGAAATTAACAGCATATGATGCATTGGTATCCCGTAGGCCGTAGTAGTACAAACTCATTGCCATTAGATTTCTAGATCAGAGATAGACAAAATAATATAAGGTAGAAAGGGTAACAAGGCGTGGTGAATAGTTTGATTGTGCAAGGTTCTTTTTTTTTTTTAATTGAGTAAATATATTAGGTCAAAAGTCGGTTCTGTGAGTCCACTCACACAAAAATTGAATTGATAAAAATCCATAGAAATGCTGCACCATTCAGCTCCCTCCTCATACCCCTACACAGAGATGAAAAGAAAGCATCAAACTCCGATAGAGAAAAAAAGATCCCTTCCACCAAAAAGAAAGAGAAAGAAAAAAGATGATGAGAAGAACAAAATACTCCTCAAAAAACTTGGCAAGTGCAAACCTCTCGAAGAAGAAGGCGAAGGGTGCCATGAAGATCGCCCCGATGGCATTGCGATAAAAGAGGAGTGCAAAGATGAACATCCCCTGGTTGAGCACTAACTTTGACAATATGAGCATGCCCATGGTAAAGATCTGAACCAACACCATGCTCAGGGGAAGGCGATGCTCTCAATGCTCCACATCTTTGCTCTCAGGAAAGTATGGGGGCAAAAGGAGAAACATGGGGAAACGATGGAGAGTACATAGGAGGGAACTGGAGAGAGTTGCTAAATATATTCTTGAAGGAGTGTAAGAGTTTGGGACGACTGGGCTACGTATGAGAGGGATTCCCGAATATTATGGGATTAGTTGGAGGTTTGTTCCGCGTGAGAGGAAGGCAGGAGGAATTTGATCACTAATTAGGAAGTCTTTCTGTGTGTATGAGAGAGAGAGAGAGAGAGAGAGAGAGAGTGAGTCTATGTAT
>KE504658.1:1777665-1789360 GCA_000441515.1 Elaeis oleifera
TGGATTCAGACGAACTTCCACAACGGACGAGCTCCAGCAGACGGATTTCTATGGCGATCGATCGCCTCCGATGTCTTCTGTACCTCTCCATGCCATCGGCTTTCTACAGGTGCCAGCCGAGCTCCTCCGGCGGATGAGCTCCTACAACACTTTCCAGACTCCTCTATCGGATAACTTTCAATAGCGCTTTTCGAATTTCTGATGAGCTTCTCTAGCAATCGGACACAAGTCGGACTTCTCCAACAGAGATTCTCCATCCAGGCTTCCGCAGTAGATGACCTTCATCTGCAGCATCAACGCCTAAGACGCCCGACCATAGTTAGCACGTCAACAATCTCGAAACATCCGAGCTCCTCTCAGATTGCCGAGACAGAGAGCTATTCAGCTCCACCCGACGTCCCAACTGAGCTTCAGCCATCCAGCCTGAACTCCCCAGCAAGTCGCGACAACGGACACCACTCCACTTTCTGTAACAGACTCCACGTGGCCCACCACTCTCTGGCAAGTCACGACAACGGACACCACTACTCTCCGTAACAAACTCCACGTGGCCCCGAACGGCCCACTATCAGGTGGTTACAGACGTCGCTGTCAATCAGTTACGCTCTCCCGTCTATAAAAGAGACCCTCTAGATACGTTCTTCTTCAAGCCAAGCAAGCTGTAAGCTCTAAGTATTATCTTTAAACTCTGATAAAATTCTATTCGAGTGCTCCATTTCTGTTGAGGCAGAGTACTGACTTGAGTATCGGAGGGTCTTGCTGGAGCACCCCCAACTCCGGTTTAGACTTCCTTTGCAGGTCCCGACGGCGACCGCGACTCCCTCGACTCCAGCTTCTCCGGTGCTAGCAGGATTTTGCACCAACATATATAATAAGAATAAAAAATATTATATGTTTTGTCACATTTTAGATGAGCTAGCGAACTCGGGATCCTCAAGAAGGTTGGGTAGTCAGGATAGAAAGCGGCCTATCAAGCTTAATGAGATTTAGATGCATACACAAACATGTATGTATGTATATATTGTATGTATGTATATATATTGTATGTATGTATGTATGTATATATATATGTGCGCGCGCGTGCGTATGTATATGTAATGTGTGTAACACTTGGCGTATAATTAGAATACAAATATAATACATCATATGATACAAAAATAGAAAATTAGAAAATGAGACCTAGGTAAGATTAAAACTCTAGTACACTTCAATCATTTCCAATGACATTTTAAAAAAAATGATTATTACCATGTATTCAAGAAGAAAGTTTGGAATAATGGATCATTTCTGAAAGTTTCATTATATTTCGACTTGAATATATAAAAGAAGAGAGAAGTAGCAAAGTATATAATTGCAGGAGAAAAAAATAAGGAAAGAATAAAAAATTACATATTCGGGGTTTGTGGGTTTTATTCCTTCATTTTTTTTTTGAATGGACTTTGTAACTGACTACTTAAAAAGTGTGAGAGACTTTCCTTAGCCTAGCCTCCAACCCTCATATTTCGTAACCTTTGTTCCGCCATCCTCTCACTGATATTTGGTAGATGGCTTACCATAATTAGTTGAAATGTGCTTCAAGTTTGAAGCAATCTTTGCTTGCTTCGTACTAAGACTAGCTATAAATTTGCATCACATAAGTTCTTTGTCTTGGCACTATGCATGCCGATTTACCTGTAAATTTTCATAGGAGAACTTCTCAGGCTAGGTTGCTAGAACTAATTATAACTTTTTATACTATAAGAGACTCTTTATAATATCTTCATCAAATAGGGTATTAGATGTAATAATTTATTTCTTAAGTTTGTATCGGTTCCGATAGAACCATCCAATGCTAAAATTAGTAAGGGGTTCTTGGTGGGAAGAAGAAAAAGGCAAAAAGAAAAGAGAGCTCACTGATACCGGATAAGGAAAGAGTCTCCAAGTCAATTTATAGCTAGGATCTCAAATCTTTTGAGAATCGTATCCTAACAAACTTGGGGTCCTCTTATAACCATATAGGATTGCATTGTAACGGCTTAAAGATTTAGCGTAACCACTAAGAGCCATTATAGTAATCTTGATGAAAGGATTGCACTTCCACAAATAGAAAAAATTAGTTGCAAAGATGAGGAAGTTCAGATCGGTTCAGAGTGGATCTCGAGCTAAGAAATATCGGTTCAGAGTGGATCTCGAGCTAAGAAATATCCAACCAAACTACGATGTCTCTCATCGGATGATATGTGACCTCGAAGGTCTTTTGGTTCGTTTGTCCTGCTTTTTGATTTGACTAAAGTGAAGTCGGCCCAGCCATACAGGATGCCATCCCAATTTTGAAGTGGACCAATCTGACTGTAATGTGTCAGTGAGTTCATTTTGCGCCACAACAAATGGGTTCTTTCCTTTCTCCTTCGAAACAATATCTTGACATTCTGAAATTTGAGGCCTATAAAATTATTCACTAAAGGTGCGTTTGGTTACACTTTTAATTTTAATTTTTAAAATATTTTTTAATTTTGTTATTGAATAAAATAAAAAATAAAAAAATATTTAATAACTATATTGTTATAAAGCAAAAAATGGTGTTTGGAAATAGTAGGTGAAGAGCTCAATGAGAAAGAAAAATTCAAGAAGAGAGTGAGAAGGGAGTGGAGAGATGAAGAGCTCAACAAAGAAAAAGAGTTCGGGTCTTTACTTTTTTGGTTTGACGTTTTAGATGTGGGGAAGCAAAAAGAGCAGATAAGCAAGTTTTGAAAAGCAAAAAATTATATATAACGTAATTATTTGATTTTTTGATTTTGATTTTTTACTTTCATAGTATTATCAAATATTATTTTTTGATTTTATTTTTAAAATTAAAAAAAAAATTTAATGACTAACCAAACACACTCTAATTTCCTTAAACATGCTTCATGCCAATTATTGGTAGAGCACGTTAATTAGTTTGTCCCTCAAAAAGGGAGAGGCTACCAAACCAAGACATGTGCAGCCTGTCAGCTTTTGTTCAACATTATTCAAGGTGATTGCACAAGTAATTGTCAGTTGGCCGAACTGAGTAGGGGGGTTACTAACTCCAAATGAGCAAGACTAAAATCTCTACATGTTGGATACCAATTATTATAGGGTTATACTTCCTCAGCCTTCATCCTCATTCTTAGTCTTCAAGGATAGTCTTCCATCAATAGCTGAGATGCTTAGGTAGATCTCAGCGGCAAGCATCATTTGAATATGTTGCTCCTTCTGTATCGAGGTGGACCTTGGCAGCAAGCATCATCTAAATATTCTGCACTTTCTGTGTGAAAGCTCTCGTTGCTATGGTCTCAACTCGGATGGCCTCTGAAATCATCGGACTAGGATTTTGGTTCAAGAGAGTGATCGATCCTATTGGATGTCATATCCAGACATTATTCTCAGCCAATATCTGATGACTTCATCGTACTATTACCGACCTCTTGGTCGGACTCAAGTTGAGAACTTTCCCAAGAACATTGAATCGTTACAATTAGAATATGGGCCAACACCACACCCCATAAATGCAAGATGGTTATCATGGAACTCCCGATAGTTATAATAAACATGGCACATGAATTAATGCCACTAATAAACCACTACCCATAGTGATATCGTGGATCATGATTCTTCGTGATGGTTACTGGTAAACGAGGTTACGTACTCTTCCCTCTCTATAAAAGAGAAACATAGAAGATCCTTCAGTAAGCTTTTTGAGCATAGAAAAGTACTCTGTCTTGTCAATTCTCCCTCACTGTTTTTAAAGCTTCAATTAGTTTAAGCATCAGAGAGTCCTCCACTGGAGAATCTCCAGTGATTGAACTTTTCTTGCAAGTCCTAGAAGCATCCAGCCATCCTCACATCCTAGCCGACTACTGAGCTCCACATTAGACCACCACTGACCTTTGCTACTCCTTAGAGTAGAGCCTTGCAGCAATAGTTTGGTGCTAGAGAGAGGGCCCGAATCCATTGAAAGAAGGAGAACGAAGGCAAGAACCAAGGCACGCAACAATTCCGCTACTTCTCGACAATAATCTTCTCGGTGAAGCATGCGTAGTGCTGCACAAGCACCTACTCCTTCAAGACCCATGCCACCACCCATAATGGTGGACCCGCAACGGTTTGATGACCTAGTCTGATAAGTCCAGGTGTTGACCAATGCCATTCAATATCTGCATTAACAAACCATGAAGTAGCGGCAACCCCCACAACCTACTTCAGAAGCTGTATCCTCTCGCCACAACCATTGAAATCGCTCCTCGATCCCAGACAATGCCCTTAGGCTGCTAGCCGATCTATCTTGATCGATCGATAGTTACCTTTTCATCAGGATTCCCAGCATAAGGCATGACACCAGTGCTCCTTAGCTTCCTTCGATGGATATTCAACACTAGGCTATTCTTGTGCCCCGAAAAATCTCATCGGGAGGAGGACCTAGAACAAATTAAGGTTCGAAAGATCGAACGCCGTCTCAGCAAGGTGCAAATGGGTAGTCAGAGGAATGACGATGTCCATAGCTTCAATTCCTGACTACCCTTCAATTACTCCATCCTCCAGGAACTGATTCTTGGTTGATCCAAAGTGCTACAAGTAGAGTCGTACGATGGCTCTACTGATCCTTTAGATCATCTAGAGGGCTATAAGATCCTCATGATACTCCAGGATACCTTGGACGCCCTCTTCAGCCTCGTCTTCCCAATAACTCTAAAGAAGACAATGCAAATCTGATATTTTAGGCTTTAACTAGAGTCAATTTACTCTTTCAAACAACTTGGATGATAGTTCATTGCTTAATTCGATAATAACCGAATTCAGTCTAGGAACTCGGACAGTCTTTTCTCCATCCACCAAGAAGAAGGTGAATCCTTGTGCGACTATATGATACATTTTATTATTTTAATATGGCCATGTTAGAAGTGCACAGTCTTGATAAAATAGTTACCATGTCGATACTGAAGCGAAGCCTATAATGAGTACCTCATCTACTCTCTCGACAAGATATTTTCGAAGGATTATGCCAATCTTCTAGCATGGGCTCGAAAGTACGTGCAAGCTGAAGAAAGTTGAGTCGCGTGCAAGTAGGAGGGGTTAGGCTCCCAACAAAAGCATGAAAGGGAGGACATGTGTGAGAATCAGACCTTTTGGATCCGGTTCACCCTAAAGCCGGCATCCCTTGCCGACTTCATCAAAAATCGAATAAAAAAAAGAGATGCGGGGGAGGAAGAAGATGAGTTCGATTGAAACAGGGGAACCATGTCCCCTGTTAATCAAAAGCCACGGGAGAGGATAAGGGCCATGGGTGTTCTCAAAGAAGTGCGCCGGTGGGGAGGAGTCCAGATTGATCACGCCGGCGAGATCCAATCCTACCCGAAGAGAAATCAAATTTATCCCTTTCCATCCTTTTCTATATAAAACCTCCACCTCATGATTGATTTTCCATCACCTCCTCCTCTTTCTTCTTTTCCATCTCTGGCGGCCATTGCATGATCGTGCCGAGCACCGCCACCTCCCTAAAGCCGTAACCCTTCTTCTCTAAACCCTAACATACCTTGTTTTGGAAGATCTTGAGCGAGATACCACCGCTTCCTGCCGCCAGTTGCTGTCACCACAGCCGTCGCTGTCACCGATAAACCCCTCTTCCTTGTTTCTTTCTTTCCAGCCCTAGGGTAGTGCCCTTCTCTTCTTTTCGATGGAATCCCTGGTCATCGTCGGCCGACTACCACCTCTGACCGTCGTCACACCGCCATCCTCAGTCAATTCAGTTGCTTCATCACTGAAACCCCCCCCCCACACCACTGGTTGACTTCATGAAATCCCAAGGGGTGGGGTCTTGTGATCGGTTAAAGAGAAGAGAAGAGAAGAGAGAGAGAGAGAGGAAGAGAGATGGGTTGGGTGAATCTATTTGATATGACCCAATTCAATCGAGTCTGGGTCAATCCAAAATTGCATAGGTCTGATTTAGAAATTAATCTAAATCTAAATCTTGATCAGATCAGATTGAAAGACCTTTCTATTATTTAATTTTTTAAAATTGAGTCTAAATAAAATTTGTTATCAGAGCCTTCAACATCGGGAGAACATCGGACACCGGATCTAGAGAATAGACCAATTATAAAATTTTAGATCTGATTAACTGTATGTTTTCTCTTATCTCTGAATTTATTTTATACATAATTATATATTTAAAAATTAGATTATATATATATAATATTTTAAAATTATGAAAGTTTGAAATTATATATTTATTTATGAAAATAATTTAGAAAATTGGATCAACTACTGTCACTTTTGTATGGTACAAATTTTGGAAAGAATGATTTTCTTGTATTAATATTGCATGATTTTTGAAAAAATTATATATATTCATTAATGCATAAATTTGAATAAAATTATTTATTACTTTTGGATTATATAAAATTGAGTTGATATTGTTATAAAAAGTATCATTATTATGAAAAATTGATTGTGGAAAAATCATGAGAAAAACTATCTGTTTAGACTATGATCTGGGACTAGCCAATAGGACTGATCATTGGTCACACGTCAAAATATATTTTCCTGAGCCTAGCCAGTCGAGACTGATCACTGACAGAGTTAGTCCTCCTGGATCTAGCCAGTCGAGGCTGATCGCTGGCACATGCTGATGTATCATGTGTTTCTTATTTTAGAAAAATCTCTTTATCTTATCATAGGGCAAATCATGGTCGTATGAATCAGAACTAGTTTTTCCCTGATACATACTGAAGGATCGGATGTTCTATATTTTAAGGGCTAGTTTCTCCTGGACCTTGTTATGAGATTGATCGTGGTTGTAGTCAATGAAGACTAAGAGAGAATTTTTGGCTTTTACTGATGTGCATGACATATTTTGAAAAAAAATTATATTGATTCATATTATTGATAAATTATTATATTTTAAAAATTAATTGTGCTTGATCCCTTAAAGATATTGATAATTTACTAAATCCGTAAAGCTCACTCCCTTTTTTATTTTTTTTAGATTCGAAAGATTCTATGGTGCTGGGGATCGAGCAGTGAGAAATATCGGATTGTGTATTGATAAAAAAGCAGATCTTGCATATTCTTTAGGACCTTGCCCTAAGAAATGTGCGGCCATCACGTGTCTGATCTGGATGCTGAATTCGGAGCGTGATAGAGTGGTATCAGAGCTCAAATTAAAGATCATAAGAATTTAGATTAGTGAGAGTGGGATAGAATTAAGATCTTGATTGATTATCTTTAAAAAAATTATGGATGTTTAAGGTCGATTTAATTGTTACACAATATCTGAGTTTGTTTTATGAATATGAAATTATGATCCTTAGGATTAAAGCATAGAAGATTGACACAGATTAAATTTTAAGAAAGAAATCGAGGTTAAATAAATAATATAGGAGGAAATATATATATTTTGAGTAATATAGATTGGTTGTATTATGTTGTGCTAAGCATTGAATTTGTTTTTAAAATTTAATCGAATATGATGTGATAGTAATCTTGAATTTATTGAAAGTTAGCATCTTGATCAAACAATAATACGAATATGGTAATTATCTCAAGGTATAATTATGATCTAGTAAATTTGATAATAAAATTTTGCTTGGATTTTATAGAATTTAAATCTAGGATCAAAAAAAATGAAGAATATAAATCAGAATCGCACAACGAAAGTGTAGTAGTTGAGTCATTTAAAATTGATCGAAGATATTGATTATAGTTTGAAATGTATTATGATAGAAGCTATAATTTTTCAATATAAGAGGTTTTAATTGTTAAAAAAATATGAGTACTATAAATTATTAGGCTAGTCATTATGAGACTATATTGATTGTGCTAAGAAAAGTTTTGACCACCTTATATTTGAGATTAGTTGATTGCTGATCAAATTGGTCTATTAAGTATCTAAACAAATCTGCTTGATTCATTCCTTCCTTATGATCTCGACTTGAACATAGGAATCATGATATCAATACTTTATCTTCTTAGATTTGATTTTTGTGATTCAATTTTAAGATCATTTTCATGTTCATGATAGACCAATGTTGTTTAAAGCCATTACTATATAATCATAATCACCTTTACAATCATCTAATGATTTGATTTTAATTGGTTGGGCCATTATCTTTTGTGGGATCGAAACTTTTTCATAGTATTTATGTCGAAATTTATTTCAAGCTCTATTCCAAGCACAATTGATTTTGATAATCATCTTATTGTAAGGCTTCTGCATCCAATTGATCCTAACTAAATTTTGAATGAACATATATCTATCTCAATCTCAGAGTCTTGGTCATTTAAGTAATACTGATCTTATTAGTCTAAATATGATTTGATCCGGTAATCACATTGATTTTAATCAAGAAGAGATGAGATCTTTGATTTAATCATTAGGGCAATATTTCAAAATTGATGTGGAGGTGCCAAATTATGAAGTATTTTCGAAAAGAGTATGCTTTGGTATAAAAATGTGCATGAGCATTGTGGTTGACCCGAGGGGTCGGAATAGCTTGCGAGCATTGTAATAACATGATCATGTGTTCCATTTGAAAGAAATACCAAGTCAAGATAAATTAGTATATGTAAGTTTTGGGTTGAGCATCTTCCACTTTGAAAGATCTAGATTTCTCAAATTTTGAGGATGAAATTTTTTTAGGAGGGGGAAATGTGAGAACCGAATCCTTTGGATCCAGTTCACCCTGAAGCCGACATCCCTTGCCAACTTCATCTGAAATCGAATAACAAAAAAAGGAGATGCAGGGGGGAGGGAAGGAGATGAGTTTGATGGAAACAAGAGAACGGTGTCCCCTGTTAATCGGAAGCCCCAGGAGAAGATAAGGGCCATGGGTGTTCTCAAAGTAATCATGCATCGGTGGGGAGGAGTACGGATTGATCATGCTGGCGAGACCCAACCCTATCCAAAGAGAAATCAAATTTATCCCTTCCCATCCTTTTCTATATAAAACCTCCACCTCAGTTGATTTTCCATCATCTCCTCCTCTTTCTTCTTCCCCATCTCCGACGGCCATCGCGTGATTGTGCCAAGCATTGCCACCTCCCTAAAACCCTAACCCTTCTTCTCTAAAATCCTAACATACCTTGTTTCGGGAGATCTTGAGCGAGATGCCGTCGCTTCTTGCCGTCGGCTGCTATCACCGCCGCCGTCACCGTCATCGGTAAACCCTCTTCCTTCTGTTCTTTCTTTTCGGCCCTAGGGCAGTGCCATTCTCTTCTTTTCGATGGAGTCCCTGGTCATCGTTGGCCAACCGCTGCCTCTGGCCATCGTCGCACCGCTATCCTCAGTCGGTTTGGCTGCTTCATTGCTGAACCCCCCCCCCATCGTCGATCGACTTCATGAAACCCCAAGGGATGGGGTCGTGTGATCAGAAAGAGAAAGAGAGAGAAAGGAAGAGAGATGGATTGGGTGAATCTAGTCTATTTGATTTGACCCAATTCAATCGAGTCTGGGCCGACCTGAAATTGTGTAGGTCTGATTTAGAAATTAATCTAAATCTAGATCTACATCAGAGTAGATTGAAAGATCCTTTCTATTATTTTAATTTTTCTAAAATTGAGGCTAAATAAAACTTATTGTCAGAGCCTTCAATATCGGGAGAACACCGGACACCAAATTTAAAGAATGAACTAAGAAGATTATAAAATTTTGAATTTGATCAATTATAAGTTTTCTTTTGTCTCTGGGTTTATTTTATATATAATTACATGTTTAAAAATTAAATTTTGTGTATAAAATATTTAAAATTATGAAAATTCAAAATTATGTATTTCTTTATGAAAAGTAATTTAGAAAAGTTGGATCAAGCATAATGTCACTTTTGCATGGTATAAATTTTTTGAAAAAAATAATTTCTTATATTAATATTGCATAATTTTTGAAAAAAATTATATATATTCATCAATGCATAAATTTTGAATAAAATTATTTATTACTTTTGGATTATATAAAATAGAATTGATACTGTTATAAAATAATATCATTATTTATTAAAAATTGGTTGTAGAAAAATTATGAGAAAAATTCTCTATTTAAATTATGATCTGGATCTAGCTAACGGGACTAATCATTGGTCACTTGTCAGAAATGCGTTTCTCTTAGGCCTAGCCAGTCAAAGCTGATCACTGACAGAGTTAGTCATCCTGGGCCTAGCCAGTCGGGGTTGATTACTGGCATATACTGATACGTCGTATGTTTCTTATTTTAAAACTAATCTCTTTGCTTGTCACGAGACAAATCATGGTCGTGTGAATTAGAGCTAATTTTTTCTGATACATATCGAAAGATCAGATGTTCTGTATTTTAAGGGCTAGTCTCTCTTGGATCTTATCACGGGACTGATCGAGGCCATAATCAACGAAGACTGAGAGAAGATTTTTGGCTTTTACTGATGTGCATGACATATTTAAAAAAAAATTATGTTCATACATATTATTGATAAATTATTATATTTAAAATTAATTATGTTTGATCTCTCAAAGATATTGATAACTTACTGAGCCCATAATGCTCACTCCTTTTATTTTTTTCAGATTCGAAAGATTCTATGAGGCTGGAGATCGAACAGTGAGGAGCATAGGATTGTGTATTGATAAAAGTCAGATCTTGCATATTCTTTAGGACTTTGTCCTAAGGAGTGTGCGGCCATCACGTGTCCGATCTGAGTGCTGGATTCGGGGCATGACAACATATACCCAATCCGAGTTGCAGGGGAGTCCTCCCAACCTACAAAAGTCTCTCAATTGAGGAGTCCATCTTGATGCTTCAACAATTATGCTCCTTTGATTGCCTTCTGAGCCCAGATCTTGATGAAAATCGAGGGTCAGGAGTACCATCACCAACCTCCACCAATGAAGTCTCTATCTGCAAGGAACAACAAAAGTACTACCGCTTTCATCATAATCATGGTCATGATACCGAGGGCCGTCTCCAACTTAAGGATGAGATTAAAACTCTCATCCAATGAGGTTATCTCGATAAATACATTTGAGAGTGGCAGAACTGAGTAGCTGAAGAGCCATCCTGATACTAGTCTGATGAAGAAATAACAACAACCGATCTATGACTGGAGTGATCAACATGATCTCGAGCCTCGATGATGACAGAGAGTAGAGGATTGACCTAAAGCTTCGAAGAGGTAGAAGATCGAGAGAGTAATTTCTTTATCTGATGATGATATCTAAGGAGTTCAGACTCCTCATGATGATGCTATCATCATGTCAATGATGATGGTAGATTATAATATAAAAAGAATTCTTATAGATAATGAAAGTTTAACAGACGTATTATTTTTTGATGCACTCTAACGAATGAAATTGTCGAGTGATCGGCTAAATAAAGTTAATACCCCTTGGTTGGATTCTTAGGAGATTATGTAGCAGTTGAAGGAGAGATTACTCTACTAGTGACTGCTGGAAAAGTACCTCGACAATGGACCGTTCAACTGATCTTCCTCGTTGCCCGCATGCCTTCCACCTATAATGCAATCCTTGAAAGATCTATTGTGTAGGATTCGGTATCACACAGTGCAGCAGGAAGAAAGAAGAAATAAAATAAGAAACATAATTCAAATACATAGATCGACCTCAAGCCAACCTCCACAGGGCGTGCAAGCTTTACTATGAGAGAATAAAATAAAATTAATACAAAAGAAACTCACTACTCAACCTTTATACAAGAGTCTCTCAACAAAAAGTA
>KE504658.1:1826813-1841813 GCA_000441515.1 Elaeis oleifera
ATAATTAATTATATATAATTTTTATTAAAATAATAAATTTTTTTAAAGAAAGAATAGTTGTTTATTATTTTTAACCCTTTATTTATTCTTTAACGTTCAATGTGGAAGAGATTATTAAGATTTTATACAATCAAATTATTTTGCAGATGACATAAGATAATATTTTTTACTTATCTTTATTATACATAAATTAAATATTTTTGATATTTTGTAATATTTTGGATATATATATATATTTTTTTTATTATTATTATAAATATTTATTAATAATTATTAATAAATTATTACTTTGCCTCCCAATATTCGATACCAGGCTCCGCCACTGATTAGAAGGGGGAGAAGCTCGATATATTATAAGTTAATTTCAGGACCCCAATGTTTAATTTCATTCATTAGCCAGTTACAAATTTGAGCCCTGGCCATTGAAAAGAATGATTTCAGTTTAAAAATCACAGTCGACGTCGTCGGCCAATTACAAATTTGGCAAATATATATTCACATAATAAAGCTTCCATTTGATGCCCAACTTTCAACTTTTAATTGGCCGGTTACATGCACATTAGTTTCGCTAATAAATAGAAAATATTATGATTTTAAAGTTGAAACAATTAAATCTGCATATTAGAACTTGTTTGATTGAGATGCTCTTTATCAGCTTATAAAATTGACATTGATGCACCTACAAACAACAAAAGATCTAACATCGATAACAGAATAGGATTGCACAATATCTACTGCCATAAGTACCCTTCCTTGGCCAGTGGGTTGTTTAACAACATTACTAATCCATAATCTCGGACAATTATACACAATAGTACCACCATCATTATTGAAGCATTCCTGGATGCTCAAAAAAGGAACAACCATAAATTTTCATCATTGAAATGGAGGAAGCACCAAATCTGATCATCGCATATCAGCATATGAAGTAGCTGTCCCTTGAATTGAGAAGAAGTGATGAATCCGAGAAATAATTTAGCAAATTTGACAGACTGGTGGTGGTGAACGTAAACATGCAGCACAATAAACATGGTATCAGCTGCCACCATACTAATGATATATTCTAAGCTGTTGTACCATATGTCCTGCAGTTGGCTATTTGAGGCCTTGCCATCCTCATGCCATAAGCTGCCATTGCCCAAGATCAGATGGGGAACTTTGGCCTTGAGTTGCATGCATTTGAACATTACAACAGGAGTTGCTTATGGCCATGATATGCCGAACAGACTGGTGAAAGATCCAATGTTTAAACAGATGAGAACTAGAGTGATGATAGCAACCAAATCTAGCAATTGACAACCAGCAATACTGGTTGTATGAATATGACGGCCAAATTGAGTGAGTGAAAAAGATATGATAGTAGAGCTGAAATAGCCGTATGCAAACTTGAGTAGCAGACTGTTTTCTGAATTGTTCTCGGACAAACTGCACTCCATATCCATCTGCTTGCAATAGCTAAAGGTTAGGTGTATCCACTGCAGACCTTTAATTTCCAAATTGAATTATAATAAATACACCCATTAGTATTCTGCAAGGATGAAATTAGTCTGTGTATCTCTCAGAGAAACATGAGGAAGATGAGATCAGGACAAGTACTTAGGTAACAGGAATTGATTGGATCTGTCTCATTACATCAGGGGAGACAAGGTCAACCAGCTAGTCAGTATTCCAGGTTCAATCAGTAGTGATCAAATCTGACACTTTAATGTCGTCCAAGTGAAAATCCATGTTCATATAAGTAGGTGATACATGTAGTGGTATTGTGGATATCCATGGATCAAAATAAATATTAACGATGTCTCCCACACCCACCAACGATTGAAATTAAATTAAACAAGCGAACCAACTACAGATATTTTGCACCAGATAGCTGAGTGAGGAGGAGCAACATAATTCAGCCAAGAACCAGCAAATTTATATTTTGCTTTAATAAGTTGTGCCCATAAAGATGAAGGATATAATATAACTGGGCAGCAATGTTACACAGACACTGTTGTCTTTCAGCAAATAAAGATTGTATTCCTAGGCCCTCCTGAATTTTAGACAGGCAAATTTGATCCCAAGCCAATCCAATGGGATGCAAATCCATGTTTGATAATTGTTGGAGCATATGTATTTCTATGGGGCAAGAAGCACGAATCGTTGCTAAATACAACAAAAGTCGGAAATATTGAAGAAAGTGCAAATGGGACTCCAGAATAACCATATGATTCTTATTGTATAAGTTTAAGAATCACATGGTTATTATTCTGAAGTCCCATTTGCACTTTCTTCAATATTTCCGGCTTTTGTTGTATTTAGCAACGATTCTTGCTTTTTACCCCATAGAAATGCATATGAATGCTCCAATAATTATCAAATATGTGCCCAATAAGCTGCAATCATGTGAAAATTTTCCATTAGAGAAGGCAGGCGACTCATTCTTCCGAAGCTCATGATCAGAAGGTAAGGATATCTCCCAACTTGCTTGGGGCCGGGTTCCATCTCCATCGACAAGTGAAGAGAGGACGGCAGCAAGACTCTTGTTAATGTCTTTCCATACTGAGATAACAAGCCGGAGTAATTGGCTGCACCGATTATTTCTTCCACCAACCATTTTCACGGATAGCTCTGGAAACTGGCTTCCAGTCTACCATGCAAATGAAACCAACCACTAAACTTAGGCTTTTCCCCTCCATAGGAAAGATCATCTGCAATCATCGGTCTTATTAACCACCCATGCATTCAGGAAGTCGTCCGAAGATCATTGACATGTAGTAGCTAGGCAAGATAGAACGAACCGGCCACTGTAAAGATCACTGTAAAAAGGTTTTTTTTAAAAAAAAAGAAAAAAGAAAAAGGAGAAAGGAGAAATAGTAAAAAACGACTATTGTTGCTAGTTTCAAATTCCATTTTAAGCTCCATACAGCTTTTCCTCTCTCTATTATTACCCCTGCCACTGTTGATTGGAAACATCCTGCCACACATGTCAACATCGTTGCCCAATACTTGGAAGGAAAGACTCTAAACAATTTAACCTGTGCCAAATGTAATATCTTTTCATAAATATGCAAAGAGAAGCATCAATAAAGTGAAAGAAAATTCCTGGCAATTATTTACTTGATCAAGCAAGCGAGTTCAATTTCATTCAAAGAAATCAAACTAGTCTGCAGAAGATTGTAGAAGGATAGATAAATTAAAGAGAAAGGAATCTATTGTTAGTTTGATTCTGCCTCATAGCAAAATCTAGTTAATTTGATGAAGCTAATAATAGATATCCTCTTTACACACAATGTTAAAAATATATATATATATATATTGAGAGATACGATATGTCATTCTATTCAAAGCGAAGACTATATGCTATTTGTTAGAAGTACCTTTCAGCATCTGCAATAAGAATGTATTCACGACAACAACTAGATCCCCTGAGCATGGTGTTGGTTCGGATCTTTACCATGGGAATACTCATCTTGTTAAAGTTGGTGCTCAACCGGGGGTGTTGTTCATCTTTGTACCTCTTGTTGAACAAGGCTAAGGGTGCCATGAAGATCGCGATAAAGAAGAGTGCAAGATGAATATCCCTATTGAGCTCCAACTTTGACAAGATAGCATTCTATGGTAAAGATCTGAAGATGGAGAGGTCACGGGGGACTGGAGAACGAGAGTTGCTAAATATATACTTGAAGGAGTGTAAGAGTTTGGGACGAATGGGCTACGTATGAGAGGGATTCCCGAATATTACGGGATTAGTTGGAGGTTTGTTCCGCCTGAGAGGAAGGCAGGAGGAGTGTGATCACTAATTAGGAAGTCTTTAGGTGAGAAGAAGTTGTGTGTGTATATGTGTGTGAGAGAAAGAGAGAGAGTCTGTGCGTGATATATGGATAGATCTCTAACTTTAAGGACGCGGATATTCGAGTGGCAAATCCCATGGACCTTACGGAAATTCTTTGTGCACCGCGTGCGGTGCAGAAAATTCGATACAGTGTGTATTATTTTATTCGATTGATCTACGTAATTATTATTTTACAATACATATTTAATATTAACAGATCGATTTTTATTAAAATTTATATGATAAAATATTTTTTAAAAAATTATGACAATCCTTCTTAAAAATTATGACATCTCTTCACAAAAATCATGACACCTCCTGCATAAAAAATTAAATTAAATAAATTATCATAATTTTTTATGAAGGGATGTCATAATAATTTTTAAGAAGGATTGTCATAATACTATTTTCATATATATTCATTATCTTTTTTGCTCCGTGCAGTATCATGATATCTCTTCTTAAAAATTATGACACTCTTTCATAAAAATTATGACACCATACTTTAGTTTAACCTTTTATGCAAGGATTATCATAATTTTATAAAGATGCATCATAATTTTAAAAAAAATCATAATTTTTAAAAAAATATATCCGTCATACAAAATTTTAAAATGAAAAGTCAATCTGCTAGTATTAAATGCGTGTTGGAAAGTGGTGGCTATATGAACTAATCGGATAAAATAATGTGCTCATGTCAGATTTTCTATACCACAGATGGTGCATAAAGAATTTTTTGGGATAAGCTCTGATCTCTATTGCCTAACTGCATGTGACGGAGTTTAGAGAGGAATGGTCTCTCGTTGGACTTTATTCTTGACTTGGCTGAAGAACCGGCACTCGAAATGGTTCCATTGCCAAATTGATGGGGCTGGAACCTACCCACCCCACCAAAAGCGGATGGGACAAAATTCTTATTGGGGCCTCATCCTAAGTGAAGGTGAATGCTATAGCTCCTATTGTAGTATTTTTGAGAGAATGAGGGAGGCACGATCCATAATTTCTTTTAGTTATTTTTAGAGTATGATATGGTAGTATAATTTATTACAATGGATAGAAGATTTCAATCACCCAATTTTTTGTGCATATAAAATGGCTTATTTAATTAATTATGGCCAAGCAAAAGGTCTCATCATTAATAGCAATATCAATTCTATCTATTTTAAATATAATATAAAATTAAAAAATTATAATAAATAGAATATTTAATATTCATGTTTTATTGCATATTAAGTAATGAATTTTAATGATGACCAAGCACATTAATATCGATATCATTAATATATAATACATATTAAAAAGTAATTTGAATGATGTCTAATTAAGTACATTAATGTCGGTGTCATTAATACCAATATCCATGTGGAGAATGGAGAATTTAATACTAGCTAAACTTCCACTTTAGATATATATTAGCATATAACCCGTATGATGTGTAGGATAAAGTTTTTTCCTTTTTTTTCAATTATATTTGAAATACAATATAGCATATAAATTTTATAATGGAATAAATAATAAAATAAAATAACATATAACTAAATATAATAGTTTAAATATTTTTTAAATAATTTTTTGATATCAATATCATGATGTATTATCTTTATTACAAACTATAATAGTATGTATATATATCATAATGAAATAATAAGATCATAATCCAATATATGTATAATAAGAAATAGAAAAATATTGTATATTTTCCACATTTTAGATGAGCTAGAGAACTCGAGATTCTCAAGAAAGTTGGGTAGTCATAGTCAAGATAAAGAGCGACTCGTTAAGCTTAACTAAATGAAATCCAGATACATACATAGACATACCATAGACATTAGATTAGTCAGAAAGATGTAAGTTGAATAGAAGATATATAATAGCGTAAGTCTAAAATTTTTATTATTGTCATACCATTATTCAAAGAAGATGAAAGTGGATAGAAGTGTAGCAATGAGCTATGATGGAAGAGTGTAGTGCTGGGCTATAATAATGATATAGCATTGGGCAATAATAAGATTTATATGTATATAAAATGTATGTATGTTTGATCTTTTATGAGTTCGGTCTTTTCATAGTATATTGTAAATATTTTATTCATCCAAACATAACATACCAAACAAGATGATATAAGGTCATTGAAGGTCAAATTACTCCAAAATAAGAATCACTAGTGATTTAAGATTATCATAGTAATCCCTTTTAGGTTATCCAGTGCTAAAGTGGCATGCACTCATTGGAGCACAATGTATATGGGACTTGCATGACTCCAACAAACTTTTCTTCTATCACCTATCAACTCCATGGATCAAAAAATCACCCAAAAAACTTTCAAAAAAAACACTATTTACTGTGGGCCTTTATAAATAATTCCTTTGCAGCCTCTTGTCCGTTCCACCATCCTAGAACACGCCCCATGATCATCATCCCATGTTCCCACCTCATCCCTACCCAACCCCAACCCAACCCAACCCGAGGCGGTATACTCTGTTCATTCGTAAAACGTTATCCGGATCAACGGCCGTCTTCGCCCGCACCAACCGATCAAAATTCTCCAAGAAATACCTCTCCCCCCATACCCTCGCCTCAGCCACCGGATCACTTGACCCCTCGTTGTCGTCCGTCCATCCAGTGCTCCCCAAATCGAGGTCCAAATAATTCACATACGCCGCCCTCGGCCCCTTTGACACAAACTCTCCCATGAACCCATAAAACCCACGGATCCACTCCATGAACTCGTCCCTCCTCCCATCATCATCTGCCGTCCATTCGACCAGATACTGGATTATATAAAGATTCCCACTCCGGTGCGGGAACGGCAGATCCTCGCTCCCAACCCTGTCCATCGCCCACCGTAAGGGTCCAGAATAAGATACGCTTTTGGCTCGTCTGATAGCAAATCAAGGGCTCTGACTAAATCTCGCTTTGAGATTGGCTGCCGCACGTAATCGGATTTGGCCTTGAAGAAGGTTTTCGTGTGGAGGATCCGATTCTTAGATCCGATATTGAGCTCCCTTCGGCAGACCCGAGAAGAAGACCACGGATTCGATCCAACTCATCTCTTGAAGCTCCGAATCCGATAAGTTTAACTGGGCGAACCGCCGGTTCAGAATCGCGACCGCCTCCGGTTTGGATCCGAGGTAGAAGCCCTTGAACGTGGCCGACATCCCGATCCGGTCTAGCTCCGGGAGACCGGCGCCGACGAAGCAAGAGAGGTAAAACTCGTCAGGAAGACTCGGCGCGACTCGCTGCCATTTGTTGACTAACTCGGCGACGCTCCGAGTCGACCCCGCTCGGTTATGATGAAGGAGGTGACTCGCTTCGGACGGGACGAGCCGGATTTTCCAAGCACAGACCGCCCCCACGTCCCCCGCCCCGCCTCGGATGGCCCAGAAGACGTCGTCGCCCATGGACTTCCGGTCCAGGACTCGACCGTCCGGGTCGACCAGGACGGCGTCGAGAACGTTGTCGGCGGCGAGTCCATGCTTTCTAGAGAGGAGGCCGAATCCACCGCCGGCGATGTGGCCACCGCTGCCAACTGTGGGGCAGGACCCGGCGGAGAAAGCGATCGAATCGCTTGCCTTGGCGATGGCATGGTAGGTCTCGCCCAGCGTCGCTCCCGATTCGACCCAGGCGGTCCGGTTCTCCACGTCGACCCAGACCCGATTCATGTTCATTAAATCGATAATAACGAAGGGGGTGTGGTCTCCCGCGGAGTAGGATAATCCTTCGTAGCTGTGTCCTCCGCTGCGAATCCTGATGCCAAGATTAGCTAGGCGGCAGCAGATTATCGTGCTCCGCAGCTGCAACTTATTGTCCGGGAGTACCACGGCCACGGGCTTTGGGAGGGAGGGCCAGGCGAAGCGGAGGTTTTCGATGGAGAAGTTTAATACACGGTAATACGATAACATGGCCGCTTCTGAGGGGTCGACGGAGGGGATCGTGTAATTGGTGAGCTGGGCGGAGGAGAGACACGTGGCAAGGTTTCGTGGAGACGCGGGGGGGTTTCCTGCTTCCGCCTTGCAGAGAGTGAGAAGAAAGGAGGAAGAGGGGAAGAGGGATAGTTCCCATGGCGGAGTGGGGTATTTGGGATCGAATCGGGAAGGTGGGGAACAGGGAGGGATTATATAACGAGGAGGGACAGAATGGGAACAATATTGTCCGAATTAAGGACAAAAAAGATGGCCGGCGAGGAGCTTATTTTCTCTCGTATTATATTTCCCTCCATTTGTTATGCTACGCCCCGGAACACGATAATCTAAATGGTGAGTCCTGATCTAAGATGGGAGAGCATCAAACGAACGGTTTCTATCGGTGGAACGGTTTAAGTTATAGTTTCCTGATAGATATCGTTGCCGGGGAAGCGGTTGGCTGCAGTCGCAAGCGACGTTGAAGGCCTGCAAAGTCAGGGCCGTCTGATCACTTGATCTTGCGGCTATGATGCTGCCGGACGGGGAGCTTACGTGTACAATGCATTACGGAGATGATAACGGTGGGCCGGCGACGCATTGGCCGGTTTTGAAGGCCTGCATAGTTTTAGAATTTTAGGGTGTTGGATAAGTGATGGTTTATTTATTAAGCTTTGGCGATGATTGGTGAGAGATTGGGACCGTTGCGAGGTTTTTCTCATTGTCATTTGTGAAAGCTCCAGCCTCTCCAAGCAAAAGATATGTCGAGATCCGGTATGTTACATGGTAGAGTTTCGTGTCGATATCTCCAATTGATGATCCGTTATCTAGTGCCGATCGAGCATGTGCAATCCAAATGTTGTTAGATAGCTACAATTTTTGGTGATGACATATAATTAGGTAGATGAACTATGTTGTTTGATACTTGATGTCAGTCTCTTATATAAATAGGAAGATGGATTGCCGTTAGATAGCTACAATTTTTGGTGATGACATATAATTAGGTAGATGAACTATGTTGTCCGATATTTGATGCTAATCTCATATAATTAGGAAGATGAACTATGTTGTTCGATATGTGACGCTAGTCTATCGTAATGATTTGAGGAGTAGCTCAATTGTCTTCTTTCATGAAAGATGAGGATTTATAAACTATTATTGTGTGAGGCCTTTGTTTGAATGGGACCTGCAACCATATTAGGTCAGATCAATCATGTGCTTCAAACATCTATCTTGAAACGGTTCTTTCTACATGAACTCAGGACCCTCAACTAAGAGGCCAATCAGGACTTAGCACGTCGACTCAAAGTTAGACACTGCTCGAAAGGTGACAGTGTAGTCATTGCTAAAAATTGGATAGCTAAGATCAAGCATATACAAGGAGTGATCTCTAGTTTGGAAAGTTTTTCTTCTTGCATTTCTACAGAGAGACGCAATCGCATGATTGGTTCGTTGTGGGGCTAACTGATGCTAAAAGAGCAATGTTTCCACTTCCGACCCCCTTCCTTTTCAAAAGTCTTGTAGGACTACTAAGTTCCTAGATAGGGATGTTGATGAACTGACATAGTTAACTCATCCAATTTTATTAGACATGTCAATGTTCCTACACCATGAGCAGATGTAAGTAATCCTATGGGCTCTCATACCATATGATCAGCACACCTACCAGATTGAGATTGGACCCTCATGTCTGGTTGTGCCTGTAACACTGATCTTTAGCTAGCAAGAAAAGGCAACTTGAGGATCATACCCTGCATATAAATGGTGCCCACGAAATCATATTTAGTCCATCACAGCTTCAATTGAAGGCCTAATTCAGCCTTTTAATGTGCTTCTTATTTAAATTAACAATTGAGGAATATGTTGAACAACGATTATCAACATATATATGTACATGCATACATACATGCATATATAGATGTATGTATACATGTAGATGTTAACTACCACATTTGGTCGCAGGAAAATAAGCAGTGACATAATGATCCAGATTGATAAACATTATACATAGACCTGTTGGCTATATTAGACATGCAGTGACATATTTCAGATTGCACATGTTTTTTTTGCAGCCCAACCATGAACAATCTGTGATTAACTAGTTTTCCATTTTAATGTACTCAGCATCAAACACATGTTTAATTATCTGTGAAACATGGGAGCTAGCAAGCGAAGTTGTACTAAGAATATGTGGCTCTGATCTTACAAATAGAGCTCCTTTCTCTTTGAAGTGGTTTAGGCTTATTTTGGGAAAAGGCCAACCACCCACCAAACCCAAACTCAGAGAGAGACAGAGAGAGAGGGGAATAGACTAGAGTGCACATGTGAGATCAAAGTTTATGAGATACCATAAGAATACACTTAGTTAGGGTCCAGTAACTTAATAAGAATATACTTAGCTTGAGCTTCAAAATAAGAATACCACAAAGTAATAGCAGCATATGTTCCAACTCAAACCTAACCTAATGAGGTGTAATGTTCCTTGAAAAGATTAATTGTAGACTGTCCTTCAACAAGTCAAAAGAATAAAATGGAAGAAGAACTTTCCTTCTTCATTTCTATTAAGCGATACACATGTGTTACTACTCTCAACAAAACACTCAAAGAAAAGGAGAAGATATTGGTCTTTCAAAACGATACTGTTCTGTCATACAGTTTGCAGTTGCACTTGGTGTTCAGCATTTTCTTCTACTGTCTTCGCTGCAGAACTACTGGCCTCCTTGGTCTTTCCCATAAAGAAATAGAGGCCTGCAATCACAAGAATAGACCCCAAACACTAGCCAAGGCAAAGAAATAACAAAAGTTAGCTTGCAATTAATAATTGATGGGTGCAATCACTTGAAGAGCTTGTTGGAATGGCAGATAGCTCAATACCTTCCAAGGTAAAGGGGTTCATGGAGGATGGAGAAGTCAATGCCAGCCACCATAATTTGTACGAGAGGAGTGAATGCAGCAGTAAGACAGGGCCTCTCTTCTCCACACACCATGACATTGCCAAGAAGCCAAAACCAGATCCTGCTATCCCCTGGATAACCATTAAATGTTTATTGCCTACAAGCTGGAACTTTTATATCATTGAAATAATTTGCTCATTACAAGAAATACATACACTGAATACTGATCATAGGCATGTTTGTCATGCAGGTAGTTCATTTTCAAATGACTGTGAGAATAACACTGGTAGATTTAAAGGGAGAAAAAGAGAGAGGAGAGGATTAAAAAGGATGAAGTAACTAATGTGGATCATCAAAGTAATGATTCTCTTTTAAATTTTTTTTCTTTAAAAGTCAATTCTTCTCTTTTAATTCAGAGGACGAATATTTAAAAGTCTTTTCTTTTAATCCTCAAAAAGAAAGACTTCTAATATTCGTCCTCTCCATTGAAAAAGAAAGGCTTGACTTTTAATGTTCAGGTTAATTAGAAGAATCCTAATATGATATTAATTGGTCATGTCTTACTTCTTACCTTTAATTATGAACTCAGCTCAGTCAGATGAAAACACTTCCTAAACAATAGTTGTCAGAAATCCATGAATAAATCAGAGAAGTAATGTAAAAAAAAATTATTGGGTAAGAAGGTAGAGTGATGATCATATTTAAAAGTTTTTTAGAGTAGCAACACCGGTCTTCGTCTAGGTGAAATTTCTATTTAAGAAAAAGATGATTACAACTAACAATCAAGCAGCTGGAAAGGAAGTGTGCAAGTGAGCGCGTGTGTGAGCGTGTGAGCATGTGTGTGTGTGTGTGTGTGAGAGAGAGAGAGAGAGAGAGAGCATCTTCAATATCTTCCACTTTTGGAAAGTGATGTCTACTAGAAAAGAATTTCAAGGTGACTGTGCAAGTAGGGATGTGTGTGAGTGTGAGTGAGTGAGAGAGAGAGAGAGAGAGAGAGCATCATCATCTTCCACTTTGGGAAAGTGATGTCTACTTGAAAGAATCAAGGATCACTATGCAAGTCAGTGTGACCATGTCTA
This sequence comes from Elaeis oleifera, assembly GCA_000441515.1. NCBI lineage: Eukaryota > Viridiplantae > Streptophyta > Magnoliopsida > Arecales > Arecaceae > Elaeis > Elaeis oleifera. The sequence goes on from KE504658.1 coordinate 1,838,500, forward strand.
AACCTTTGACGACTGACTTTAGATGACATGATCATGGTCATATATCATTAGCCATGTCTACAATGATGCATCTTGACATCCTTTTGTCAAATACTTCAAAAAATACAAGTCACTATCTAGAAACCCCTTCTAGATTTTGTGGTTTGTCCATGACCAAGTAGATATTAAAGGTAAGCCAGCCATAGATGAGCTCTTTAAAATTTCCTCTTTTTTTTATCGAAAGAATTAGGAGACCTAACTCGGTATTTTATTATAATTAAATTACATTACATCAGGAAACATTCATCTGCATTAGATAGAGAGAAAATGAGGAAATTTCACACCCTTATGTGGATATCATTTAAGAACATTTAGGTCACACCTCCTATTACCTCATTAAGACTTGAAAATTTATGTGCCAATGAATGAATTCGAGAGTTCTTGTATAGCATATTGGAGTGTCAAACGTGCTGACTTATCTTGCTAGTGAATTCCTTTGATGGTGACAACAAAGACCTAAGTCTGAACTGCATTCATTTAGGTTGAGGGATTAAGGAATGCATGCCTCTGTGTGTGTGTGTGTGTGTGTGAGTTTCAGGAAAAAGAGTTAAATTTGTTTAGCACCATTATGTACCATAACTAAGTGAAATTTAAATCACAAATATGTTTTCCTTTCATTTTTTGGAAAATATGCAGATTATGAATATGTTATGCATGCTATTCAAATAATTAACAGTGGTTAAGTTTTTGCTTACCGAAACGATTACGGTAATGATCTCCAGCTTCCTTTTCAAAGCCCACACAGAGAAGCTCTTCTCTGTGACTAAACTCAATATTGCTGCTTGAAGGAAACTAAGGAAAATATAATTGCAGTGCCAGAGTAGAGTGCTGGATACTTCTTGCCTACTTTAGATTGGATGAGAAACCATGAAGACCAACTAAGACAACCAGCAAGATAGGCAGTTGAACCCAAGATCCACTGCTTTGTGCTGTAGCCTGCATTGTGTCCCTGTTGCTGCTCAGATGCCACCAACTGGTGGGAAGTGTTGGTTAAGGCCTCACCTTTATAAAAAGTGAGGACCATTGCTCCAGTAAGACATATGATTGCCCCAAGCAACTTTGCAATCCCTGCTTTGGTCTTCAAATTTAGTGTCTCCAAACTATAGGAGATGACAAAGAAGATCAGAATAGATACCACAAACTATTCCATTTATTCATAGCTGTCATGACAAGTGTAGAAAGAAGTAAGTGATCTGTCAGAACTCTCATATTGAACCAAATGAATTTCTTGATTTTTTAATAGACAACAAAAAAAAAAGAAAAAAAAAAAAAGAAAACTTGTGTGATATAAATTCTTCCATACACTTTTGAGGAAATTCTTCCACAAACTGTATGCATAATTTGCTAAATTTTCTTAAGTTTCATTAAGAGTTCAATCTACCCATAGGGAGTCAAAGGTGGACTCTAAGATTTGCCATATGTACAAGATGGTAATTGACCTCACCCAAAAAGGCTGATCATAAAGTATTAGTTAGGTCTCTTGGTCCTATATTAGTATTCCAATTCTCTGTAGTGCCTAACCAATGTGGGATTGTACATGCTATGTGTTTGTAACAATTCAGGATCTCAACCAAAAAGACTAATCAAAAGGTATTGTTTGGATCCTTTAACTCTATATGAATGAAATAAAATCCACCTATCATATAGCCAATGTGAGACTAAATATACACTCCATCCATTTAAACTTTGGCATCATCACTAAATTAAGGATCCAAATCCAACGACAAACACCACACCCATAATGAATCCTAAAAGGGCCATGTAACTATGACATCCCCAATCCACGAGTCATGAGCAAGATCTATTTTGATATCATTTATAACAACCAAGAGCTCATCAAGAAAATCTAGCCAAGACATATTATCTAGATTCCTTGGTTTTATACAAGCATCCAAGGCCTTCCCAATACACAACCAACATAGGACTAAGTACACACCCCTATGGATTTGAACAGTAATATTGAGAATTTTCAAATCAAGGTCGACCTTGTATTACCCCAAGCTTCCCATGGGCCCTCAAAGAGCATAAAACCAGTTTTCTACCTTCTTTAGGGGGGAAAAAAAAAGAGGAAACCCATCCTCTAATTTTTGGAAAGGTCTCCTCAACAAACTACACAAAAGGAGGGTGAGAGAAACTACCGGAAGGGCAGGGCTAGCAAGAATGTCAGCACAGGAGCCATGTTAAGAAAAGCACATGCGAACGTTGCTGTAGTATATTTCAAACCTAAGAAGAATAGATACTGCGTGAGAGAAGCCCTGCAAACAAATGCACAGCCTCTCATTAATTCAATATCTAATTCTCAACATTCTAAATTTAGATTCTGCTCAAGCCTCCAAGAACTCTTTCCATTTCATTACCCGAACATCGCACTGAAGAAAAGATACACAAAGATTTCAACTGTCAACTTTGGTCTGGTCTTCCTGCAATTATGAATCATTGTAATAATTATGATCTCCATTGTAATCCTTTAGAACCTTATGCATGAGACAGTATGTTACATCTCTCATACCTTTCTCCAAAATAGGCGATCGGAGCCATGAACAACGTCGCAACCAATTGACGAAGAGTGATGAGGACAAGCCTGTTCATCCCCTCATCAATGACACTCTTGATCATGGTGTTCATGGCAGCGAGCGCGACATCGACAGCCAGCATTGCAAAAATTGGCTTCCACTCTTCACACCACCCCATCTCTGTGGGATCAAGACTTGAAGACTTCACCATCACAGGACCAGCTATTTAAGGCCTAGGGAGCTAAAATTCTCTCGGGGTCACATCATGGCTTTATAAGCTATTTAGATGAAATCAGCACAATATTATCACCTATCAAAGGAGGAGCATCGGATGCATGCATATGCGCCATCTAATGTTGGAATACACCTTTTGTTTGTTTTAAATAATACATATCGATTGTTCCCGAAGTCGCAATATGCTTAGAAGGATACCCAAATTATTCACCAAGTAGTCTCAAGTCTCAACCAATCTTTTATCCCCCTGAAGAAACTCAAGCAATCAAATTGATGAAAAGTGGTTAAACACTTTGCAGATTATATAATATATTCATGAAGTACTACTTATGAAATGTTCAAAGCTTCTCCAATGGACGCTAGTGGGTCACAGAGCAATGATGCTTATTCTTATGATCCTATATTTGTTTCAGTAAGAATAAATAATAAATATATGCAAAAATTTTAGAATTATGTTTTACATTTGTGATTGTTTTTTTAATCTGCATTAACTTATAGAACTTTAGATGATTCCCTCTTCCTTCTTTA
>KE504658.1:1854683-1867867 GCA_000441515.1 Elaeis oleifera
ATATATATATATATATATATATATATAAACCGGTAAACCAAACTAAACCAACCTTTTAAACCATATTGGTTTGATTTAGTTTCAATCTTCTATTGATTTGATTTGATTTCTAGAAATGCCAAACCGTTTAGGATTGATTTAGGATTGGATCGACTTAGGATATATATAAACCGGTAACCAACTAAACCAAACCTTTTTAACCATATTAGTTTGATTTAGTTTCAAATTTCTATTGGTTTGATTTGATTTCTAGAAATGCCAAACCGTTTAGGATTGGTTTAGGATTGGATCGATTTAGATTTGAGCATGAAACCAATCCAAACCGAACCATGCTCACCCCTACCTCTACCAATGCATCTCAAAGCCAATTTTGATCGCAACATCAGAGACAGACGATAAAGCACCGACTTTGTGATCCATGGATCTAATTTCAGACCAGTGGTAGCTAAAGAAGCCACCTCTTTGAGCCCACGGTATCTAGAGCGGAAATTCGTACCACCTAGACGAGGATTGCATACACACGACGGTCTCTACGTGCCAACCATCTGGTACCACCTAGACGAGGATTGCATACACACGACGGTCTCTACGTGCCAACCATCTGGTCATCGAGGAAGACTTTACCATGGTGATGAAGTGCACAACTCTAATCATCAAACATGTCTTCCAAGAGACTGCTTTTGTTGCAGAACACTCTAAACATCTACTCTCAAAGGATGTGAGAACATCTCCAAGACCATTTAGGAATATTTGTTTCTGATTTTTTTGGACTTATTCTTACAAGACTGGTATGAATGCCTTTTTTTTTTTATCAAAAAACACTAGCCACACACTACTACCATCAAAATGTTTGCACCCCTAGTAATTAATTTGATTCGAGTCCTCAAATTGAGGTACCAGAACACTAGCCTCTTCCAACAACGAATTAAGCATAAAATATGTAGTTATAGAGCACCTTGATCAATTAAAGACTCAACGGGCAAAGCTCACCAAAGTGTAGCACAGACCATTCTCTAACCTACTCGAGAGCAGACTTGACAAGCCATTGACTGGTCTATCTAGTGAGAGTAAAGGATCATGTCTACGGTGAGGGGCATGCTAGTACTGGAGTGAGGGAAGCACGTGGCCTGATTAGTCTTGGTGGATGGCTCCATGCTGAGATAAAGAAGATGCCGGTATCTCTGCCAAGGCAATCAAAGTCAGCAATCTAAGATAAGGGGAAAGATCTCAGGTCTTTTATTGGAAACAAGATATTAGCATACGAATAGATTTAATAAAACAAGATATACCAACGAACGATATTGATTTTAAAATTTAATCATCAAAAAACATTCAAAGGGAAATTAGAAAATTCCAGATTCATATATTGGTATCCTCCCAGCCGATATATCTCAAGATATATAGATTAATATCAATAGAGATAATAAGAGGAACAATTTGTATGCACCCTATGGATAGGTATATGTTTGACGCCAACACAAACTGAGAGCTGAGTAAGAAAACTTTAAACTGTACTGGATGGGCAAACAAATAAGCTGAAAATGTTTGTATCTTCTACAAAAATAAAAAAGGTTGCATCACATAAAAGATTGAAATGAATGAGGCATGATTCACAATTACAAACTCATCATATGCCTGATCATGGACGTCCGGCTCCCTATACCATTCCTGGTATCTTTCGACATTGTGTGATTAAATTGACTTGGAAAGGTATGTTTGATACCAATTCATTATATACTCCAACCGTAACACCCAACCAGAAACGAACCAGTGGATCCAAAGTCTGAACATGGATCATGTAACGCTTTGGTGTTTGAGCTCCCAAGCGAGTTCGCTTGTTCGTTTGCAACCAAAATAGCATTTCCCACCAGCCTTGGTCCTGTGGCTGAAAGGTTGGAACCCATGATCCACAAAAAAATGCACCCAAAACAAGGTCCCAGACAGATCACCTCAACTAAGTCATCCTACAAAGAACTCCTGATTCAGCAGTCCAATAGCCAGGAGGTAAGCATCTTAATCAAAAAATATTAATTCAAACGGCCCGAACAGAACATGAAGACTAACAAATTTCCAACTCAGCAGCATAAATGAAGGAAAGATTTAAATCATTCAGAATATAATGGGAAATCTCAAAATCTTGCTTCCATGCCTAAAATCTACCATTACGTTGAGCAGGTAACAAAAATATTTTAGGATACCCCTCTCAGACAAAACAAGGACACCTAAACGATTGACTAAAGCACTCACCTACTATTCTTCAACCATGGTACCTTTCTCACTAACATAGATTCCATCCAAAAACTTTCTGATATCCTTGTTTTTACGTGGCATTTCTGTCAGCACAAAAAAGGGGGATCTATGGTGTTAGTTTTAACACAGGAACTGTACAACAATAGAGTATGTATTAAATTCATTCACAAATTGACCAGCGATTTAGATGATGACCTGGTTGATCAAGGCAGCAGACCGGGAACAAGTTCAATATCACTACCCTCAATAATGAGCTCATCCTTGACCTCGTCGGACCGAACAATTGTCACCCCTTCAAGCATATCCACTTTCCGAACCTGTAGCATTGAGGATCGAACATCAACATATGGTTTAAACTTTGCAAAGGAAGAAAGCATTTGATTATTTTCTGCCCACTACAATTCTATGGTAACAACAGAATAAAGATATGATATCCAGTTTCCCTTCCAAGAACAAATCTGGACATTTTTAAAGTTCTTACCACAGCGTAGGTTGAAGCATAAAAGTCTAAGAAGAGACAAATTTTCAAAGGGGACTGAAAAGGACTACATTGGAAAGGGAGGTAAAATGATTGTGAGAAAAATTTGCTTGCAATGTTTAAGGTATATTCCCAAAGAAATTAAATTATCACTGTGAATACTTCATATATTTTCTTTGCAAGTAGTCTTAAATTTTTATAAGCTGTGCAATGTACATGGACTTGTTACGAGAAATCCAATTCAACAAATTATACAATAGTTGGGAAGTACATAAAAGTGGTATGCATAGGCATGGGCACTTATGAATGCATAAATACATATATTAGATACATACACAAATACAAGTTATGATCACTAAGAATACCATGCTGAAAGCACATGATTTATAGGCACTTACACAGGCAAAAATACACATACAGATGCACACACAAATACAAGTTAACATGTGTCCATACATGCATCATATGACCACTAAGAATTAAGGCATGGTGAACATGTATGCATCTTCACACCCACAAAAATAAAATAAAAATAAAAATAAAAAACCCTGTTAACCAGGCTCAAATTCAGATCCAGACGCAAAATATTACCACGAAGAAGTTACAAGTTTGCTGGTGACCGCAAATTATGGACTACGTTGCATCAGCATGGTTTCATGGCTGAAACAACAGTTATCAACATGGCAAGATATCCAAGAGTCGGATCTAGTCTGTAGCTCAGGATATTCTAGTGTTCTCACAGCCAGCATGGTTAGAAGAAACTTAACATCCACTAATTCATGTATTTATTTATAGTGCTGGATATTGTACCATTTTCAATAGGCCAACATTTATCATTTCCTCAAGATAAACTTTCATTTATAAAATTTATACTAAACTCATATTTAAAAAGCTATTGAATATACAATAGACATGCATATGAACACACACTTGTGCACATGTCTACACATCTACCCATATGCAATGCATGCAATCTCTAAGTTCTTTTAGTCATCTAAGTTCATTAAGTATATAACCCCATTGTTTAGCACTTCAATTATCAGTTAATTTCATAATTTCTAAAGCAAAATGATCTTTCTTTAGAGGTTCAATCTTGTGTAACTCCTGTATCTTACTTCATAGTTGAATCCATGTTATTATAAAAGAATGAAACAAGAAATATTGATGCATATAAGTGCAACACATGGACCATAATTCAAATTGAGATACGCTATGATGCAGCACGAGGTACAGCCAGTAGGTACTATGACTAGCTAAATCATGCCAAGCTTCACAAGGGCCAGTGAATTCTCGGGCAGAGACTTCTACAAGCAAACATTTGATTTTATTCAAAAATTGTCACCGAATTTTCCCATAAATTTTCATTGAAACAATATAAAATTTGTCGATTTTCTGTATTCATTGTTGAACAATTCTAGCACATTTCCTTATTATTGGAACCTACTTCTAATATGATTTTGAACCAGGTCTAATGCCCGAGTTAGTTTTCAGAAAGAACTTCCTTCACAAAGCAACAGGTTATTTAATATAGTTTGCCTTCCATTGTATGTTGAACTTTGAAGTCTAATTCTGGCGATTGAATAGTCCTTGACTCTTCACGCTGTCACAAGAATGTCAATGCATGTGTTTGCATGTATCAACATGAATATATTTATATGTATAAATAAGTAAGTGCCTGGTAAAAAGGCAAGATCTCCTGTAAGAAGAAAAATGTCCTTCGAGTTAGGATCCAAAACCTAGGCATTCCACACACAATGGCTAATCTAGACAGAGGTCACCCAAGCATTCTAAGGCCAGTCTACCACTATGGAAACCACTCTTAACAATGATACCTAATAGTCCCTTTTTGTTATCAAGGCTAATTGATGAAATTCATTATTTTATGTAGGATGAAAGCAAATAAATAGACAAAGCACAGGGGCATAAGAAAGATGTTAGGATGTTCCGCAGCTCATGACGGCTTCTCCGCTTCGAGAATAACGAAATAGAAAAGAAGTAATGATATTGCTGGCATTTAATGCAGAAAATAAGAAATTACAACTCCAGATTGCTTTTCTAATAACTCCAAGAAGCCACATTTTACCAATTCCCAATCATGAAACATCCCAGAAACCCTAGCGAACAAAGATCGAAACCTAACGAGTCGATCCACCACCAGATAAATCAGAGAGAGAGAGAGAGAGAGAGAGCAATCAATAAAACCCACTCTTTATCAAGAAGGAGATAAAAAGGGAACCGATCTAACCTTCTTCTCGCCGAGGAAGTTGCGGATCTCAATGCTGCTGTTGGAGTTGGTGATGGCGGCGTTGATGGGGAAGTGGGCGTAGACGAAGCGCATCTTGTACCGGAAGCCCTTGGTGACGCCGGTAATGAGGTTGTGGACGTGGCTGATCGAGGTGCGGATGGCCGCCGTCGTCTTCCGAGACCCGAACCAGGCGTCGACCTTGAGCTTCCGGCCGCCGTCTGTGAGCTGGAAGTCGAGGTTGAGGTGCTTGAAGTCGCGGGTGAGCTTACCGCGGGGTCCCTCGACCTCGATCACCTTCGCCTTCACCCGGACTTTCACCCCCTCCGGGATGTCCATCATCTCCGTTGCCAGTATTGTCTTCATCTTCTCCGCCGCCGCCGCCGCCGCCGCTCGCCGACGATCTCTTTCTCTCTCCTTCGGAGAGTGGAAGGAAGGGGCGATGGCGAACTCGACCGGGGTTTATGGAGGGAGGGAAAAGGGTAGGTGATTTTTTTTTTTTTTTTGGTGAGAAAGAAAGGGTGTGGTAATTGACGTTAGGGTTTTGAATGGGTTTTGGGTGATGGGAGGGTGACTAGATCTGGACCGTCCAGATGGGGAGCGTTTCCGTGGGGCCGGTTGGATGTGCGGTCTGGATTGGTTGGGGTGCTCCGGATGGGTTATCGGGGGGGCAGGTCATTATTTTCTACACTTACAATTTGGGTTGGCTTGGATTTGGGTTAACACAAGCTAACATGAATTGACTAGGTTGGATTGGGTTCGACTAATCTAGATAAAGTTAGCTCTTGGTCAAGGTTTGAAATTATGGGCAATGGAACAAGGGTACAAATTGTATCTGCCATTAATAATACTATCTCAAGTTCCATTGAACTAAAACCTGTGTTTTCTTTGGTCTAGGTGAGCAATCAAGAGTCGCTAACTATTTCAAACCATCAAGTTATATGGTAAACATCAAATCTACTTCCTTTTATGTAACACCAAGACAACTATATTAGACCATGGTATATGCGTCTCCTCATTGCAAGACTAGTTATAGACTCACTGCTCCTAATAATGCAAACATGATTCATGGGCGAGGCAAAACATATGTAAGGCTGTTTAGTTTGGAATGGATGCAAGATTTACCATCCTCATAGGTTAATGGGAATAAAATTAAATATTCATTAGCCGAATTATAAATTATAGGGTACTCTGTGAATCTCATATTAAATAATTTTAATTTTATTATGTCTGGATCGTGTTCCTATATTCATGCAAAAATTAAATCATAAATAAATCATATATTGCATCATCGTGTATCCAATATGATGATCCTATAGCCTACAGTATGTCTGATCTTCTTTCGTGGGACATTTGGTCTTCTTTCTCCTCACCCTCCTCCTTAACATGGATGATCGATGGGAATCACTCACACTTTTTTAAGAGTCAGAGAAAGAAATCAGGACACTTCTGTATTTATACCTGCACTTGTTTGTTCTATCAAAAGACTAACTCTAATCAAAGTTAACTTCTAGTCCATATTTGATTAGAAATAGAACTCCTTGATTAATTGGATTTACTATAATTGATTCAGTACATATGACTAATCCAATGATTTACACCTGACTAAGGAATAATTAAGCCACATAAGAGTCAAATCCAATATTCTCCACTTAGCCTATATTATCACTTAAATAACTCATTGATTTTGTTAAATATTTATTTAAAGATAAATACTTAATTTTTTAAAAAGAACAATCCTAAATCAAAATTTTTGAAAATGATTTGACAAGTGCGTACTTATTTTAAAAAATTATCCAATTATCTATTCCTTGAAAGATTATTTATACTTTGATTAAACAAAAACTATTAATGTAGATTATGATGGTTATACATCTCAATTAACATACTCTCTTCCATATATCATGATATCAATAATTCTTACTTAATCCAGTCTTACATACTAGAGTACTTAGGCTATTAAAAATCATAATACCTATGATAATGGTCCTTCTATTATGTCATATGAATGACATTTATGTTTACTTTAATTTTGATAAAAATCAACCATAATGTATATAAATAATAATTAAACAGTAGCAATAGCAGTTATTAAGCTATTAAAAGATCTCAAAATAAGTGTCTATTATAAACTAAATATCCCAATGATAAATATCCATAATTTTATATGCTCTTTGAAAATTTTGGACACTAAATATTTAATCAAAATATCAGTTATCATACAAGCAGTACCAATAAATTAATAGACATCTAATGACTACTAATTCTCTCATTCATAGTAAGATACTTAAATCAATGCGCTTATTTGCATTGGTTATCTTGCTATTATTAAAAAAAAATTACAGTAAATTATCACAATAAATTATTAGCGGCTTAGAAATAGAATTTATAATCTCAAGCTTTGAGATGAATTTTTAACCATAAAGTATATGAGGAAGCCTCGTAGCAACTTATATATTTAGCTTCCATAATAGAGCAGGCAACAATGTGCTGTTTTGCTCTCTTCCATGAAATTACTCTATCAATCAATAAAAAAATATAACATATTGTGGTCTTTCAACTATCGAGATAACTAACATAATCTGCATCTGAGTAACCGATCACCTTCAGCTGATCAGTCATTCTATAAGCAAGCATATGGTCCTTAGTCCCTTGAAGATAATGCATCACTTTCTTGACAGCCTTCTAATGGTCCATACATGAATCACTTTGATATCTATCAAGCATTTCTAAGGCAAAACTAAAATCAAAATGAGTACGTACTTGAGCATACATCAAACTATCTACAACAGATGCATAGGATATATCTCTCATCTGATTTCTTTCAATCTCATTTTTGGGATACTGAAATTTATTGAATTTATCATCCTTAACGATTGGTACTTCACTTGATGAGCAGCTCAACATTTCAAATCTTTATAGGATCCTAGTAATGTAAGTCCTCTGAGATAAATCAAGCAACCTCTTACTCCTATCATGATGAATTTCAATATCAAGAATATAAGAAACATCTTTCATATCTTTCATGTCAAAATATTCGGAAAAAAAAATTTTAGTATTATGCAAGAGACCAAAATCACTACTGACTAGTAAGATATCATCCATATATAGTATCAAAATATAAACTTACTCTTACTTACCTTCATATATATACATTGATCAGCAATATTTTCTTAAATTCGAAGAAAGCAATGATATGATTAAATTTTAAGTACTATTGCCTCAAAACTTATTTAAGATCATATATGGATTTTTTAACTTATATATCAGCTTTTTATTTCTTGCACTAAAAATTTTTCAGACTGTTTCATATACACTTTTTTCTTTAAATCTCTATTCAAGAACGTAGTCTTTACATCCATTTAATATAGCTCTAAATCAAAATAAGTTACTAATACCATAATGATTCTGAATGAATTCTTTTCAAAAATAGAAGAAAATATTTATGATAATCGATGCCCTCTTTTGAGTAAATCTCTTTACTATAAGTCTAGCCTTATATCTTTCAATATTACTTTTGAAGTCCTATTAATTTTAAAAATTCACTTACAACCAACATGCTTAGTTCCTTCAAGCAATTCGATAAGTTTTTAGATTTAATTTTTGCTCATAGATTCCATCTCATCTATCATGACATCTAACCAAAGTTCAAAATTATTACTATTCATGGCATCCTTAAATGAGATTGAATCATCCTTCATCCTAATATCATAATTACATTCTTATAAGTAAACAATATAATCATTTGAAATGGCCGATCTTCTAATTCTAATAGATCTTTGTAATACTCCAGATTCAATATCATTATTATAATTATTTCAATCGGATCAGGTTCATTGATTGTCTATTTGAAAAGTAGTATATCAACCATCTGTTAATGTTTCATAATCTCAAATTGAACATATTCATATAGAATATCTCTAGGTATTATTGTAATAGAAAAAGATTCTCTTATTTTTCTAACACTACATTACGCGGTTTATCACTCTCACTATTTTCACTATCCTCAATGAACCTAGTTGTTCCAGTTTCAACAATTCTAGTGATGTGCAATGGATAATAAATCTAAATTTTTTAATTTTTTAAATATTCTATAAAATAACAACCAACAGTTTTAAAATCTAATTTCTTTTCTTGTGGATTATATAATCGAGCCTCTGTAAGATAACTCCAAATATGTAAATACACTAAACTTGATTTCCTACCTGTCTATAACTCAAAAGAAGTTCTAAGAACGGCCTTACTTGGTATCCAATTTAGGATATATATAGTAGTTTTCAAGGCCTCTCCCCATAAATTTGGGTAATAAAGAATTACTATCATACTCCTCACTATGTCTATTAGGGTGCGATTATACTTTTCAGCCACACTATGTTGTTGGAGATTTTCTAACATAGTATACTATGCTACAATGCCATATTGTTCAAAAAATTTGACAAAAGATCTAGGATTATAATCAGATTTATCATACCTACCGTAGTATTCATCACCCCTATCAGATTTCATAATCTTAATTTTCTGTCCAATTAATTTTCTACTTCAGTTTTATAGACCTTAAAAGTTTTCAAAGTTTCAGACTTTTTATGTAATAGAAAAATATAACCATAACATAAAAAATCATTAATAAAAGTGATGAAATATCTTTGCCCTCCAAAATAAGATGAAAAATAGTCATAAATATCGATATGTATCAAATCTAAGAGTCCTTGACTTCTAGTGGCATGTTTTTTATGACTTTTAATTTATTTTTTTTAATTCAATCTATGCGCATACCAAAATTACTAAAATCTAGATTCGATAAAATACTTTTCTTAACAAATCTAGTCATCCTTTCTTTTGATATATAATATAATCGCCTATACTACAACATTGAAAAGCTCTTATTTACAATACCATATTCTTTCATACCAACATTGACGTATAACATAAGTAAAGATTGTTCAAAAGAAGAATCCAAATTCATTTTATATAATCCATTACACAATATTCCAATACCAATCGAAATAATTTTTTTATTAATTTAAACTAAAATTCATAAAAAAAATAAAAACTTTCTAAATCAAGTTTTGATAAAAAAATTAAATTTCTAGATACTGAAGGAACATAAAAGATATCATATAGATCTAATTAGAATTCGATATTTGTAATAAGTCTGCGGGTCCTAACTGAAATGACTTTAAACTTCATTCGATTTTTCATAAAGATCCATCGCTTTCTGTCATCTCACCTCCGACTTGAAATGAATCCCCTTCTTTTCGAATCATTTCCTTCTTTTTTCATAATCCTTCTTTATTTATCCTTCCTTATTACAGAAGAAATACTTTAATTTGTGAGAATTTTTCTTTGATGGATTGCTCGATTCTTTATTTTATTTCTTCACCTTCTTTCTTTTAGGATGCTCCCCTGAAACCACGTGAATCATTGGGACCCCTTTCTGTTTCGATCTCTTTTCTTCTTGCATACATTGGGAGATGAGTTCATTCATTGATCATGATTCCTTACGTGTGTTATAATAAATTTTAAATTGGATAAACTAAGATGGAAGAGAATTGAGAATAAATTGGATATGGAAGCTTTCAGATACTGTCATTCCCAAATCATTCAATTTTCTAGCTATATCACGTATTTCCATAATGTGCTTTTGCATTTCAAAAATTTCATCATATTTCATAGAGATTAATTTATTCATTAACGTATCAGCTAAAGCTTTATTTATTTGATAAATTATTGTTCTATAGAGAAAAGGTACCCAGAGGCCAATTCGCTATCAAGAATAGATTTTCTAATATCTCTCACTATGGAGCTCTTAATAATCATAAGAGATGATCTATTAGAATGCTCTCACTTTTTATATAATTCTTTTCGATCCGGAGAACTAGTGGGAGTAAGTAGATTAGATTGAGGCTTACGAAAAGGCACATCTAAGTCTAGGCATCTTAAGAAAATAAAAAACTACTCGTGCTAATCAAGATAATTAGATTCATTCAGTGTGAAAATATTAGAAAGATGCGACGGAAGTGAAACATGGATCATAGCTGTAAATTTAAGAACATGCTTACAATTACGATTATGATGCAAATTTTGAAACATAATTTTATTAATAATACTTGTTATATAACTATAAATATCTTTGGACAAGAATCATAGTATATGATAAGTATCGCAACTAATTTAGTCACAAATCTAAACACAACAATCAATGCCCAAACATGCATCACATAAATCATAAATACAAAATTTTCATAATCAATAATAATATGAAAATGTAAGTAAGAATAATAATTCTGGCATGAACACATAATTTATGTTTAAATTATGACCTATCATATTAGTTATATTTTCAGTGATTTAACTAACTATGATTAGAAAATCCGAAGTTATTCCCATCTTTGGGTATAGAACTCTCCATCTTTATGCAATTTAAGTTAGCCAATCTATTCCTGTTAATTTTATATCTAATTACAGTCATCTTTGGTTCAGCTATAACAGATACATCTTTATACAATTCTAAATTATAATGAGATAAAAAATTATTAGTCCTCAATAACTCAACTATCCAAGATCCATAGAGTGCTTCGAGCTTCGAAAGTGTACTTGAACATTGCAATAGTGAGTAAAATTATTAAATAAATAATTTATAAATTATTTAATATTTTATATTATGAAAACTAAATCAAAATATTCTTAAAGCTATCATGAGTCCAACGGTTCGAAAATCACTCAAATCGGATGTAAAACGAATAAGTTACAGCGATTTTACCAAAATTTTTAATAATAGAGGACTTAACCATAAATCCTAGACAGATAAGGAGCTTTTTTATAAAATAGTTACTTTCAAATAAGATTTGTCAAAAAAATATAGGGACATTTCTGTAAAAAAGTATTCTTCAGGGGGTTATTTGCAAAAGATTTAAAATAATCTTAGTTTACTGGGTTCAAGTCAGATTTGAAACCTTAACGGATTAAATCCAAAATTCAAAACCCAAATGCCTTAATGGGTGGGACCTGAATCGGAATGGGCTCGGATCTGGATCCATTAGGATCCAAACCCATATCCCATCTTGACCTAAAAGAAAATCTTTGTGCACCGCGGGCGGTGCAGACCGCGCCCACCACCCATGATGATTGGTTTCCACGTGGGGCTGATAAAATTTTTTTTCGTATGTCGCACATCGGCCCCATGCGTGAATCAAGCACCACGGACGGTGTGCACGGTTCTGCACTGCCCGCAGTGCGCAAAGAATTTCTCCCTAACCTAATCGCGTGATGCCCTACTTATGGTCTCTCCCGCGCCATATGGGCAGCCGAGCAGTCACCCCAGCCACCCGACCACCAGAGAAACAGCAAGGAGGGTAGCAGAAGACCCATCGCCTCCCATCGCAATGGCACAAGCCGCTATTCTCGCCGCTGCATCGAGATGCCGTGAGCGATGGTGCCACCGCCACCATGAAAAGCAACACCCCACCCTCCGTTCTAGCGATTCGCTGTTGTCGCCAACATGGCAATGGCCGCGGCTGCTACCCTATTCACAAGACAGTGTGAGTGGGTCTCTGCGGCTGACCCCAAAGCCCTTTTATTATTATTATTATTATTATTATTATTATTATTTTCAAGAAATTAAAAAGCTATAATTTAAGTTTTAAACTTTGATTTATTTCAAAAAATAAAGATATGATTTTAATATTTTAAAATAAGCCATAAATTTTTACATGAATACAAAGTATGAATCGGGACTCTGATACCACATGTTAGATAATTTTAATTTATGTTACACCTGGATCGTGCTCCTATATTTATATAAAATTAAATCCTAAATAAATCATACATTGCATCATCGTGTATCTAATACAATGATCCCGTAGCATGCAGGATGTCTGGTCTTCTTCCGTGGCATGTCTGATCTTCTCTCTCCTCACTTTCTTCTCTAACGTGGACGATCGGTAAGAATCGCTCACACCTTTCTGAGAGTTGGAGAAAAGGATCAGGGCATCTTTATATTTATGCTGGCACTTGTCTTGTCCCATCAAAAGACTAACTCTAATCAAAGTTGACTTCCGGTCTAGATTTGATTAGGAATAGAACTCCTTAATTAATTGAACTTACTGTAATTAATTCAGTACATGCGACTAATCTACTAAGTTACATTTGACTAAGGAATAATTAGGCCACATTAAGAGTCAAATCCAACATCTCATTTTCTATGCAAATAGGTAG